>JAPQRQ010000009.1:15262808-15280473 GCA_037367365.1 Apogon talboti | reverse complement strand
TCTATCTATCTATCTATCTATCTATCTATCTATCTATCTATCTATCTATCTATCTATCTATCTATCTATCTATACACCTGGCTGTGATGTTTCAGGGTCAGTTTCATTAATCACATTAAACAGATGTGCAAATGGGGTATGACACCACATTTTTCCTGTCTGCACTTACAGAAAATTGTCCTTTTACAAAATATCAATATTAGTGTATACGCGGCATTAATTGCCTTTTCAATTTAACTTTCTCAATCAACAGCAGAGCAAATAAGGCCGACATTTTCTATGTAAAGGTTTATCAGGCTGAAGCCAGGTGCTTGCACTGATACAACTATTGATCTGAGGGATCCTGGTCAATATTTACCTGTTGCCTGCCAAATACAAGAATGATCAAAGTGCAAGGCCTCTGAAGAGCTCTATCGTGGCCTAGTCATATATGTCAGGTCATATATGCCACACTGGAACCACAGTGAAGGGAGTACTGAAATGTAATTGAAAATAATTTGAGACTTTAAATGTACATGCAGAATATGTGTTTGAGTTGAGGCTATGTGCTGGGTATGTTTCAAAAATATGATGTTCAGTGCATTATAAGATGCAGCTTGGCCTTTTGGAAAAATGTTGCGTTATCTTTAGCTTTCCCTCATGAGTCTGAATGCCTTTGACCTGCTGGTATAGTTCTGCAGCTCCCCAATTCTCATCAGAAAAAAAGGCTGATTCCCATTGATGCACTGACCCAGTCTGTCCTGGCCAGATACAGTCGTGAGAACCACATTTACAGTCTCTGCAACCCTGGACCTTTTGGCTGAATCTTTTATTGGGATCTGGTCTGAACTGCAGACACACACACACACACACACACATAGAGAAAAAGAGGCATCCCTGGAGATCTGCCATTCTGTCTGTAGTTACAGAGGGTAATTCTCAGACACAGCAGTGGTCTTCCACAATGAAAATACAAACAGTAAACAAGCAAAGACAGAGCAGTAATTTATTATAATTGGAAACATCATAAAGCCTAGTTCATGCAGAATGTGCTCGTGGTTCTTAAGGCATTGTCTTGGTAAAAACTGTTAAAAGAAAATGATGTGACTGCATTTGATTTTGTCGCATTGCTGTTTTTAAGGTCAAGTGTAAGCTTGAGTTTACGTCTAACCACTGAACCCTTTTCAAGACACATTTTTCTCTAAAACTAAGAACTGCATAATTGTACTGACATTTAAATCCAAGCAATACTTTAAAGTACATTTTCTACCTCCAGCCAAGTTGCTGCACTTTGTCTCCATTAATTGTTGAGTTCAAAATGAATTTGAGTGTAAGTGAGTTCAAGAATGAGGGGATTATGTGTAGATTCATAAAGCCTTTTGTTCTAGTCCAGACTACTTAGAGGGCTGGTATAACACTGGGGTCTTACTGGGTGGAGCTGGCTCACTTTGGCTTACTTAATGTCACTATTAAAGTAATGTTTCCTTTATATTCATACAGCAGGACGGGAGGACCACCATGGCAAAAATGTAGGTTTTGCCAACTTTCACAAGTATCCCGGTGTAATTATTTGAATACGTCCATTTAACTCTATTAATACATGCATTTCAGCAATGTTTTTTTTAAGTATGATAGTTAAATGTATAGCCAGGGGCTGCACCGAAAAGACCACCAACATATACATTTGATTTTGTGTGCATCTGACATTAAACTATGTTAAATTCAATACCATGTATGTAATTTGGCGTCTCTTAGGGGGACTTTCCCACATTACAGACCAAACACTGTGGTTAATTAGCTGATTTAGGCAAAATGTAAATAGAACTAAAGATAAAGGACACAGAGAGATAAGAAACCACTAACGTAACCAGCCAGTAGGTTGTATTTCAGCTAAAGTCAAGTACAAGCCTGACGAGACCAGCCACACAATGCACTGACTGCATAAATAGACTGCTTGATAGTGGTGATGGGTATGTGTCAGATAAAATGATAGCGTCTGACAATGGAGAGACTGTGCTAAGTCTAATAGCTGTAATCAGATTTTTCAGTCAAATAAAACCTCATTTTTTCTTGTTTCTGCTTCTGTCATTGTCCCGTCAATCACTATGTATGGCCAGTATTGTTTTCTAGCCTTTCTAATCTTTCAGTTAAAATCCAAACCCTTATGCAACCTAACTCCGGACGCGTTCAGACTCACCATCCCCGTGCATGTGGACAGTGCCACAGAGGAGTTAACCCTTGACCTCAGTGACCCCTGGTAAAAGCAGAGGTTGTTCTGGTGGTAGGCCCTCAGGCTCTTGGTGCCATTCTTTCCCAGGACCTGGATGATGAAGCCAGGTGCAATCAACTTCTCTGAAGCTTCCCTCAGCTCCATATGGAAGTCCTGCCCCAAGCCACTTAGTCGGAAATGGACCATTTCACCGCTATCAGTGTTTGATGAGCCTGCATCTAGGGTCAGGGATCTGCGTCGCCTTTGTCTCTGGTGGTGGGTAATTTCATGAGAGATGTAAACGCCTTGGTGGTTGACCTCATACGGCGATATAATCTCATATTCTGGACATAAAAATAGAGAAAATGAAGTCAGTAAAACAAACAGAGAACATTTCAAAAGATCTACAAAATCTGGGCAAAGTTGAAGTAAGTTTTTGTCTGGTCTGCAAAAAGAAGAAACTGAGAAAGGAAAATACAACGATAAAAATCTGCCTCAAAGATTGATGTTGTTAATGCTTAAATAGCTCAAACAAAGAGTCTATTGAATATCTATAGATGTCATAGAGTTTTGTAGAGGCAAAAAAAAAAAAAGCTCCTTGTGGTCATTTTAGTCAGTCCGTATTTGACCTGTCAACAATGACTACATAAAAACTACAATCTTTTCCCTTCCTTTGTAAATTATCCTTGACCTCCCTCATATACATTTGTTGTCAGGGTCAAGGAAAAGTTACAAGAAAAGGAAGGGTTTTAGACAATTCCAACACAGCCCCGTCGGTGGAGAGTGAATCATGTTTGCCCGAGTGTTTTACTACAGATTTTACTACGGCTCAGGCTGGATAACTGCTGGTCATAAATAGAGTTCTGGCAGGTCACAGGCCTCGTCTCTTAGGCCAGTTGAACAGCGCTACGACCGCAGAAAATAACGGTCTTTTCTCCAAAGGTCAAAGCAAAAGAGTAGCTAACATATTGAGCTGCACTAGAATCAGTTTAGCAGGGGAATTCACTGCAATAGATAGCGTTTCTTTCTATTCTCTATGGAAGAAAAGGCAGGTCTGCTATGTAGGAGATCTTGCGCATAGGTAAAGAACGTCATTACCTGAATATAAAGCTTGTCTAAGATTTGAGCTTGTGCTTATGGTAAGTTTGTATTGGACTCTGTATCCTGCTGGAAGCTGGACATCTGTTGACATTCGCTAACAGTTCCTCACAGTTGCAGTGTTAGAAAAGAGGTATTGAAGAAGTGAGGAGTGAGCAATGGAATTTTCACTAATAACCTGACCTGAAACCTCTATAGAAATCAGCATATTGTGGTTGTTAGCTTAGGAATAGAGCACAAAACAAACTGAAACATAAACCTCATACAAGCTCAGAAGCATGAGCAAATCTTCCAACTTTAAGGCTCGAGGTGCATTGCATAAATTTCACAATTATGACTCAAATGTGGACTCAGAATTCATTCATTCATTCGTTTTCTGAAACGTTTAGTCCTCAAGAGGGCTGCAGGGATGAACGGGAGAAGGCGGTGTACACCCTGACTCATCACAGGCCATGCATTCAGTTTTTTAACTGATGCTAAATTACAGAAAGTATCTGCTTTAACAAACTAATACATACTCTGGATATGAGCTGCTTTTGTTGACTAACTGGCAAGAAAACAAAAGAGCTTCAATATTGGTTTTGGTACATTGTTGTAAATGTATTTGTCAAGGCACTGGAAAGTGATATGTGGTCACTTTATTAGCTAAAACTGCACCAAAATACCAGCAACCTTGGACGTACAGTCAGCAAGAGCCAGTGTCAGTTACTGTACAGTATGCCCTGCTTTAGTGAACCTAAATAATGGGTAAATATAGCACAGAGACAGACATGTTTTGGCAGTGGGTGAAATATGCAGGGTGACAGACAGTGTGTCATCACTGGCAGTGTGAATGCTTGAGGTTTGAAGTTGGGTATTAAAGCCCCCCTACCTACAGCACGACATATGCTTATTAGTGGAAGCATTATTTAAAGCACGTTGCATTATACTGACTGCATATGTTTGACATGAGTGGTCACTGTGGAGAGAAGCTTCCAGCCTGTGTAGTGTTTGCGCTGTGGTCGGTCCACAGAGCCACAGGACTGCACAGCTCAAACACATCCTTAAAGACAGACACCAAAGCACTTAGGTAAAAGCTTAAAATGGTCTTCTGTAGTCTTTACCCCCTTGTCTAACTCATTGAAACACACAAAGATGTACACCTATCCAACTCTGTTTGTCCATCTCTAACTCAAAAACCAGCTGCAATGACCCATGTCTGACAGTATACAAACAAAGAGTCCACGGGAACAGAGTAGCCCCACACACACACATCTACACACACACACACACACATACACACATATGCTTATCTTGTCTGATGGACTGAGACGAGATCCTGCAGTGGTTAGTTTGTTAGTTTAGTGGCTCCTGAGTGCCATTAGTACAGACAGGGGGTCTAAAACCAGCGGGCAGCCTGGCTTAAACTTAACAAGACTATGAACATGTGAACTCTGTCCTAACCCACTTTACCAAAGCTACACGAATGCAAAACACATTAACACTGTGCAATAGTGGTTAAACTACAAGCTGTGGGATGATCAGAAACAGGTGAGAGGATCTGTCTGTTTCTGATCATCTCCATATGCACAGTGAAGTGAGTTCTGGTGTTTGTTTATTTGTTTATCTGTTTTTCATTGTTACTTAAAAGACATGCACATACGGCCAAGGCAGATGCTGATTCAGCAGACCCATAAATGTTGGATCTACACAGCCCTGACAATAATTACTGTATTTACTACGCTGTGAAGCAGACACCAGGACATCCTCCTTTGGAGCTCTTACATCATAGTGAACTTAAATAAAACTGTCTTATTAATAAATTAGATTAACATTATAGTCAATATTAGACCTGGAAATGTCATTAGAGGTTTATTGATAGATTTATTTTAACGTCCTTGAGTGCATATAAGCTCCACACATCAAAAAGATCCCTAAAATAAATGAGAGGGGAAAAAATATCCTCGCAAAATTAAAGGTGAACCTCACTTGCAGATGATACCTATTACTTTGTGTCAGGGTGCCGGGCGCCCCCTAGCGGTGAAGAGAGCAAACAGAGTACAGGTGAGCACTGTCTGATGCTGTTGGCTGATCCACTGTGTATTTTTTATTTTATTTTGGTACAACAAAAAAGCAGTGTATCAACCTGCCATTCATAACGAACTCCTGTTTTATAACTTAATCATCGCTACCATTACACATGCTTGAAAAACGGATGACATTTTAAATGATGTTGATGGCACTTAACATACCTGTATGTTGAGGTAAATTGAGAGATTGGAGCAGCGTCGATGCGCCCCGGTGATGTTCAGCACTGTCAGCACCATTACTCAAATGCACCCTCTGCAAGTAAGGAAATGTAAACGTGACTTAGTGTGTGTGTGTGTGTGTGTGTGTGTGTGTGTGTGTGTGAGTGTGTGTGTGTGTGTGCAGCCTGCAAAATTGTAACGGAAAGTCTTATCCTACCACGGCACTTGTGTGAAGTGTTGACAACTTTATGAGCTCTGCGTGTGCGTACAGACGCAACGGAGATAAGACAAATGACTTACTTGGAGTGTTAATAGGCAAAGGAGTTGGAAAAAGAGCAGGAATCGGGCACGGGTTCTCCATTCTGCAGAAATCCGTAAGAAAGCCATGCCTCTGGATCACCTTTATCAAAAAGTTGAAAGTCTAGATCACACTTGCCAGAGGTCCAAATAGTATTAATAATAATAATAATAATAATAATAATAATAATGTAGTCCAGCAGCAGCAGCAGCAGCAGCAGCAGCAGCAGTTCTGCAAGACTTGAGATGAATGAAGCATCAATAGTTTTCAGATGCTGGCTCCTTTCGTTGGGTTATTTTGGTCTCCATTCATTCCGACGCCGGTGCAGTAAATCGCTTAAACTGCATTTGTTTCCCCCGGCAAGACATTGTCCTTTTTCCCACCAGAGTCGATCGACCACGATGTAGTCTCTCTCTCTCTCTCTCTCTCTCTCTCTCTCTCTCTCTACCCAGTGACCCCCGCGCACCGTTTTGACTCCCAGTTAAATCATGTGATTGTCTTAAATAGGCTGCGTTTCGTCTTGGCAATAGCAGACTTCTATGAAAGTCGCACTGGAGTGTATGCCTGAGTGTGTGTGTGTGTGTGTGTGAGCCTGTATTCCCCAGGAGCCTTTTGCAAAAGGGGCGAAGGCTGCAGTGTGCGCCCTGTGGAGGGGTGTATAGGGTGGTAAATACAGCCTGTAGCCAATCACATTTGACACCTGTGCTGAGAGACAAGGTGTACAGCCATCTCTCAGGTTGCAAGAAATGTGTGTGTGTGTGTGTGTGTGTGTGTGTGTGTGTGTGTGTGTTCACTTTTTTTTTTTTTTTACACAGAGCTAATCTGGAAAAAGAAGAAATGCAGAATGGTGTGCTTGCTTGCAAAGTCATGAAATAGCAAATTACATCTCCTTACATGCCCTCTAAAAGACATAAGTCACTTGAACATTAGGTATGCAGATAATGCACACAAATTTAAGTGTTTATTTGACTTCAGTAGTCTGGATTTTGTAACCCCAAAGTGATGTGAAGATTACTCCCCAAAGCAGATAATCAGTAATTTGTGATCGATTTCGGTGTGAAATTTAACCTCTGACCCTGTTTAATCCGCTCGTCAGTCTCCCATTTCTCCTGTATTCTGCAGCTGCACTGATAGGCAGCATGCCAACATTTCTAAACTCCCCACAATCACTCATGGAAGTGCTTCAGACTGTGGGAGCCAAAGGATTGTGAATGCTTGTTCCATATTCTGGAGCATTTCATCCTCCCCCAAAAGAAAACCAGATGAGTTTTTTTGCTGGTGTGCGACAGAAAAAAAAAAAAATGTGTGACAGTTTATGTTATGTTGTGATCTTTTTGGCACAAGCTCAGCATATGTGGATCAGAGAGAATAAGGAATCAGAGGTGGTTGTGCAGTATATGAGCTGCTCTATAAAGTTCCAGCCTCTTTTTTTTTTTTTTTTTGTTGAAGCTATATCCTCCATTCCTCAAATGTATACACCTGCGATGTATTTGTCATGGATTTTGTTGAAGTTTTTACAAATCTGAACATTAAAAAAAAAACAAAAAAAACTCCGGCATGATAACAATCAAATGTCAGGAATGTATAATTATTAAAATTACATATTTTTTTGTTAGCTTTCAACAGCCTCTCATAGAACTCTGTAGATGGAATGCAAACAAAAATATTTTGTGATTTTATTGTGTGTATGCGAGTAAGCACAATAGGAGACAGCATTCTAATTTACAGTACTGAAGTAAAACCCCGGTATCAGTTTTCAAAATTCCAGTACGAGTCATGAAAGAAGCTCTTTATGACAAATTAATGACCGATGAAAGATAGAACAATAGAAAAACACCTGAAACTGGAGCAGGACTTTTGTTTCTCTGACTCTCTCTCCTTAGTGTTTATAACTGAAGCCCTCTTCTGAAAACCTATCACAGTGCAAGGTGTTTGATGCATTTATTAAATCGTCTGTTTTAAATCTGTTTGGTGCAATTGACTGATTTATTTGTTTTGAATGACAGCGGGGGAATAAATTTTACCGAAAGTATCAAAACCAAATGCCCAACTTAAAGAACTTTCCCCTAAATAAAATTCCCCAACTAGGCAAAGTAAAAGTAAGAACATTGTCAGCCTGAGAGCAATATTCTCCATGCCTATAAAACTGTAACATATACAAAACTTACTTCCAGATTTCTGCCTAACTCTTCTAATCCTGGATTTAATCAGTGATAAAACGGCATCATAGAGACAATTCCTACCATATGCTTGGAGGCTCAGGAAATCTTTATAGTGTCAGCTGCTGCTGAGGTTATATTGCTCCTCCTCCTACATTAATGGACTCACCCTTTACTCTCAGACACATACACACATGTGTGCACACAAACTGCCATATAATACTCAGCATGCACCTACTCTGTGTGACTGGTATTGTGGAAATGAATGGAAAATGTACTGCACGCATATTTCGGTGGGATCCAAATCTTTATATTTGTTTTGCTAATGCATGTGTACACAACTGATTTTGTTTCTCTTAGTATGAGGATCTGCCAAACCTTTGAACTATAAAAGTGTCCAACAGTGTTGTTGTGATGTACAGTAATGTGCTATATCGTGGGTGCAGCCAAATGAAGAGCTGTACTTGTACACCCAGCATGCCGTGTTGAAAGATCTGAGCAAAAAGAAACCCCCTGTGGTCTGAACTGAGCTGGGTGCCGAGAGTGATTTGACCTCTGAACTCCCAAGCTCCCGTATGCCTCTAAGTCTGCCTGCCTGACCTGTCTGACTGCTTTATGTCTGCCTTCTTGACTCTCTGTCAGCTCTAGTATTTGCCCATTTGCCTATCTTTAATATCATCTGGTTGTGTGCAAAGGCAATGAGCTGGACACAAAGGAAACTCAGTCAGTCAGTGCCCTTACCATGCACGCAATGATTCACCACACAGTCCCAGTGATATCTATTCATAATAGAAAAGCAGCAAAGACTAATAAATAGGTTAAAATACTTAATATGCAAGTTAGGCACATGCTTGTACTGTATATGAAGTCTGTGTGTTTTTTTTAACCCATGAAGACCCAAACAGCCACCGGTGACCAAAAGCATCCACTGATCTAAAATGTTTAATACCTGTTGATCCACTAATCCTATCAATACATATAAATAATTGGTGTAAAATGCAATTTGTCATTTTTTCATGGTCATCACATATGACCCATTTGGACGTTCAGAGGCTTTGTAGTGAACATGGAAACACCGTCATCTTCTGCAACATTGATTCACCAGTAAAACCCATGGAGTTGGATCAGTAACAGTGGATGGAGACATTTGGTTTATGTTCAGTTAATGATAGATTTTGTTGAAAAAGTCACTTTTTCCTCAGTTTTCTCTGTTTCTGATATAATAACCCTTAACTTTAATCTGAGCTTTTATTAACATCTACATGATCAGTAAATTAAACATAAGAAAATACATGATTTTCACAAAAATGTAAAATACAGAGGTAATGTTGTAATTAATGGTGATAAATCATTTAATAAAGGTTAAATAGAGAGAAAAATTCATTTGGGAAGTACTGCAAAAGTAGCACTGGGTTTTTATGGGTTAAGCTAACAGCAGCGTTGAACACTGTTGCAGGAGAAGACAGACAAAAGAGAACTCTGCAGGAAAAAGGAGCAGAATCCTCTACATACAAATCAGTGTAAGGGCTGTTATCATGGACGTAGGCAACTGTGACAGTCTTCATCTTAGAAATGGATATGGTTAATGCTTTGATTGAATGGTAGACTCCAACACCATCTTCACCTGAGCACACACGCATGCACAAATCTTACATATTGAACCTTGAGCTCGATCTGAAATAAGGATTTCACGCACTTGAACAATTATCTTTTTTTTTATAGACATCTGCTGGATTTTAAAATCATTGTGGAAATTTCTGCCAGCTGTTCGGAGATGAAAGCAACTTTACACCATACAATATGGGTCTTAAAGTTTCTCTTTGCTTCACTTCTCTCCAGGTAGTTTTCAGTTCACAGTCTTATTTAATTAGCTGTCTGAAACTGTCATCAAGGCAGTGTGTGTGTGTGTGTGTGTGTGTGTGTGTGTGTGTGTGTGTGTGTGTGTGTGTGTGTGTGTTGTGTATGTGCCTGTTGGTGCTCCAGTTTGTATGCATGCCCTCTTTTGGGATTTATGTGTTAGTGTGTCCTCGTGTACAGGTTTTAGTGAGAACCTAATACACGCGAGCGCCGGTGCGTTTTGGCGCTCGTGTGTGTGTGTCTACGTGTGTGCACAGTAAGCCGGCAGCAGCTGTAAAATTCCTCTCGGAGCATCACAGAGGGGAGGCTGATGGGAGCTGACAGGGAGCGAGACTGAGGGGAGGTGGGAGAGGAAGGTAGAGGTGAGAGTGGAGCAAAGGGAGATGGTGGATGCCAGCTTGTTTGATGATTGAAGATTTGGTTGGCCTTTGCAGAACTTCTGTATTGCTGTCGAAGAATCCTGATGCTTTTACTGTTATTGTCTTGAACCTTACCCATACTTCTTGGATATATCAGCCCACAGTCAAACAACTGTTTCCCTTAAATCTTTGCAGATGGTGCAGAAAGTCTGGCTTTTGGCCTCCACTGGACCTAATCCCATTTATCAATTCACGAACCACACTTTTTACCTTACAGGGTTAACATGCATTTTATTTAAGTTACAACAAAAGTAAATAAATTCCACATATGCTGTACACTGCATTATAGAAGGAAACACACTTTACACAGGTATACTGTAGGTAAAGTTTGCCTGTGTACAATAGTACTTTGGGAAACTCTCACAAATTATTGATTTTGGATAAAACTGTGTAGTTGAAATTATGCTCATTCTTTGTTTGAATTGGAGGAGAAGCAAGACATGAAATATTGTTTTCATAATTTTTACAGGATATTAACAAAGAAAACAATTGCATGAGTATGTCAGTAGGGGCATAACATCAGAAAAGCAAATAACTCTGTAGATGTGTAAAACTTAATATAGATGGTATCATGGAATACTGATAATATAGGTTTATACTTTAGCTACAATTGGAATTCATTAGTAAGTCAAACTAAAACTTAAGAGTTGCAGCAATTTAGCAGCAAAAAGTAGGTTACGTTCACCAGCAAAACACTTGGAATATGCTACTCCTGCTCCCTTTAAAAAAGTTTTTGCTGATCTAAATAATGCATTGGATACGGCTGAATGACTCAGACATTGATCTTCATAATAACCACTGATTACCGAAGTTATTGTGCTGATGTCAGTGCTCTTCATCAGCTGGCTGGAGAAGTGTTACAGTGTGGGAGGTCTTCGTCTGGCTCCGTTTGATCATGTGAGCGGTTATAGTTCACGTTGGGACGCAGCGCTGAACGAAGCAGACGTATTCCTGATTATTCTGATTTATAGAGGCAATCATCTTGTTGATCTATCGCTATTCAAGTAATAGTTTAGGCTATTAATCCAATCAGTTGCACGTTATTGTGTCCCATCAAAACATTAGTTATGTATTGACTGAGTGAAGTTGTTTAATTAAAACAGTAAGTAGAGTCATTAGTCTGGGTCACAGAGTCCGATGAGAGGTTGCAAATATTGGTACGTCACTATAATTTTGATTTACTGTTCAGTTTTTTTCTTGTTTGTTGATATTTCTGTGATTTTTAAAGGTGTTTTCACACTTAAATTGAAATCGTGCAGGGACAAAAATATAGTCTAGTTTGTAGTATGAATCAATAATTTAGACTAGGGCTAAAAATGTGCACACATCAGGGTTTCAGGACATTTATTTAGTCATATTTGTTTAAGATATTACATTTTTTTGTTTTTGATAACTGCCTTATGTGCTTCTAACCTACATTCAGAAGAAAAAAAAAAAAAAACCTCAGTGTAAACTTGCTACTCCACACCCCTCGCTCCAGTTGTGAGAGCTCAGGATGAAAATGAAAGGGCTGAAAAATTGCGCTAATTATTAGTAGTCTGTATTTGATCACTGGGGCAGAGAGAGCATCTTTGAAGGGGTGAAACCTAAAAACAAAGTGGCTAGTCTTATGACACTCTGCAGGGGTGAAAGCCTGCTAAAGTTCACCACCTCTGTATTGTGTAAGCAGCCCGGTTGTAATAATCACATTCATTTAATCCAGAAATAAACCTGGGAAGTTTTATTTATTTATTTATTTATTTTTAATTAAACATAACTAATTACGATAACTGAGGTCACAGGATTTGGAGATAATGCATCTTGTAGCAGATCTTAATAGTTAAAATGTACAGTATTTGCTTTGTTTGAGCGTTGCTTAATTGGATAACTGTGATTCCCCTTTTACTTTACTTGTACAGTGACTCTCTTTTCAGGTCCTTAGGAAAAAAAAAAAATCGCTCTAAGCAAATCAAACATTTGCATGTCTGCATACCCTGTGGTAACCGATGTCTCTCCAAGTCTGACCCACACAACCCACCAGTGTCCATAGTGCGGTGTGGACCTGGTGGAATAACACTCCTCCCGGTGCTGTAGACCATGTTCACACTGCCACACTCTTAAACCTGCAGTCCATAAAATACCTTGTAAATGTACCAGTTTCTCTAGTTAAGATAATAAGATGTAACGCATGGGGTTCATGTTTGACCGGTACTAGTTTCCATTTGTAACAGTAGATAGAGTTTGTAAATTGAGTGTGGCTTGAAGTAAGAGATCTAACTTGACCTCTAGCCTCTGTCTTTGGATAAGAGAATGGAAAGTCAACAGGTTTCAATAAATCATTAAGTAGTAAGAGATAGTGCATTCCTGTACTCCTCGACTCTTATACCTCCCAGAGAAAGTATGTTGAATATCTTGTTCCAAAGAACATGCACAGTGTGTGGGCTTTCACAGTGGTCACCACACTTACTAAAACCTGGAGGTTTCCACGTGCCACTGTGGGCCAGTCAGTATGAATAGGAGAAATAATAAGTAGTCAATTGTAATACACTAGAAGAGAGAATGAATCCTTCTTATATGTTGGAGGATTACAGACTGTGTGCCGATAACACACTTCTGAATGCAGCAATTAACTTTTGGATTTATTCAGTGACTATTATGCACCTGCCACTGTTAGTTTGACATGTGCGCTATTAAAATCAATAGATTCCTTCAGTTAACAAAGTTGCTCTTATGGATTAAAATGGAGAATTTTTTCACTGACCCATAATACTGACAAACATTAATTCACTACCAGTCACCATTCACCCCCCTACACCCCCCCCTCAGTGCTAAGGATAATCAAACCATGGAAAGCTCAACAGACCACCCAGGAACACACACACACCCGCACATGCATGCAGATGAGCGCTCCGTGGTGCAGAAGCCCAACGCTCTACTCTAAGCAGAGTTGTAATTTTCCACCAGGCTCTGTACAATTAGTGCAAGCAACTAATGGGGGAAATTATCAAAGTTTGATCACATTTTACACATGTAAGCATTTTGTACACACAGACCCTATCATGTGAGCTGGTTGGCCTGTTGATAGTAAAACAAGAATCATGGTTTTGCAGTTGTAGTCATACATCCATGTCTGTTCAGTGTAGGAGGAACTGCATATACTGTACATTTTTATACAGTCTTCCTGATGATGTCAGACAGGCTTCTACTCTAACAGTGTTTAAGTCCAGGATGAAAACGGCTCTGTTCAACTGTGCATTTAACAGCTGAAAGTATTCTATCTGCACTCTTCTCTTTTACTTTTACTCTTACTTTATTTTAATTGATCATTATTTATGTTTTAATTTGTAATTGTATGCTTTTAAATTGTCTCTTCCATTTTTGTAAAGCACTATGAATTACCCTGTGTATGAATTGTGCTATACAAATAAATTTTCCTTGCCTTGCCTTGCCATTTTAAGTGCAATTTTTGGTGAAATGAAAGTTATCGCTTCAGTGATGAGTGATTCCAGTGATAAACTTATCATTTATCTACTTTATTAGTGTGTAGGATCATCGAGAGAAACAACAGAAAACACAGAAATTCTTTTAATCTGTTAACATTTGACTGATAAAGCTAACTCACACAGAATACACAGTTGAAGCCATGATTAAGGTTCTTTATTTGTCAGTACTGAGTATAGAGTAGACACGCATCACACACCCAAACTGACTTGCTTTTAACCCATCACTACTAGAACATGCCACACACAATAGGAGCACTGGCGAGCAAATGGGGGTTCAAGTGCCTTACCCTAAATTGCTCAAGGGCACAATAGCCAACAATTTTCTGCCAGTATGGGGAATCGACCCAGCAACCCTACGGTCACAAGCCTTCACTCCAGCCTTCTAGGCCACGGCTGCCCTTACTTTGAATATGGATGTTTGGTTTTCTGTTTGTTTTATTTCGAACATCAACATTTAAAACCAAAAACAAGGAAAAATGTAAAAAAGAACAAAAAAAAAAAACATTAGAAAAGGAGTGGGATGAGGTTCAACTTATATACTCCTGCCCCCTTACCCCATCCTTTGTTACTGACCATAAAGTCCCATGAAGTTACTTAAAGTAACTTAACACATCTTACACATGTCAAAATAAATTCCTACCAATACTGCACAAAACGCAAAAATATACATATCAAAAATAAACTCTGTCCATTTCATTACAGCAATACACATATCAAAATAAACTGATTTTCATTTCTTCAAATTCTGAAATGTGGATGCTTTGCGCTAATTTTAATTGTACAGCCATCACAGTTTCAAAGATCAGTGTCACCGCTTCTATTCCTGAGTTGTGGTGTTGAATACTGTGTTATCTGAAGAGTATTATCTCACAGTGATGTTGACCTTTGACCACCAAATTCTAATCTGTCCATTTAAAAGTACAAGGAAGGATGTTGAAGAAATTCCCTTCAGCTGTTCCTGAGATATTACATTTGAGACATTGATATGCACGTAATTTGTGAATTGATTAATCTAGATGTGGATGTGAGACTGAATGTTTGTCTCTATATGTCCCGCCCGGCCATGAACTGGTGATACGTCCAGGCTGTACCCTGCCTTTACCTGCTGGTAAGTGGGATAGGATCCGACACCCCTGTGACCCTGTTGAGGATAAAGCAGTTTGGAAACTAAATGAATGACTCAATGACAGTAGGAGATATGGATGAACATCACAAAAACATAGGACTGTCAGTGGCACAGGGCCGTTTAAGACTACGTCGCCATTCAAGTGTATAAATGTTTTGCAGTTCATTTCATTCTCATTCTTATATTCTTGACCAATTTTCAGCCATGATTGAAGTGAATATTTCCTGTATGTGCATTTTGGAGGAGATCTACTATACTTTGCCCTTTGAGGATTCTGCTTTGGCATGGATGTCAAACTCATTTTAGTTCAGCAGCCACATACAGCCCAATTTACCCTCAAATAGGCTTAACCAGTAAAATAATATTAAAATTACTTATATATAATGACAACTCTAAATTTTTCTCTTTGTTTTAGTGTAAAAAAAGTACCTTTACAAACATTCTTCCCACAAAAAATGTGAATAACAGAAATAAAAATAAGCGCAGTTGTAACAATATTATCATTATTATCATTTACACTTTGCATTATAACTTGTAGATCAAAAACATTTAGTAATAGGCATCTGGAACTGAAAACTATTGCATTTAACTTTTACTGTGATCCTAACAACTTGTCAAGACTCAATGACACCCTTGACTATTCAGTGACTTCGGTGTAATTTTTACGCTTTGCAAATTCATCCTGTGGACCGGATTTAATCCTTTGGAGGTCCGGTTTTGGCCCGCAGGCCGTATGTTTGACGGGATGCTTCATTCATCAAAATGCAAAAGATGAGATCGACTATTCAGTTTTAAAAAGCAAAGGTAGTAATATCCATGATTTATTGCATACAGTGTTGCCTATAAAATTGGAATAATTTTGTTTTCAGACACATTCCTCTTTTTATTCGGAATTCTACACAGGTGCAATGATTACATACTGAGTCCTAGTTACAGTTTATGTATCACAAATAAATCACATTGTCACAAGTGTTTTACCAGACGAGGTAAAAATATTTTATTCCAGATTTATGGCTAATAGCGTAAAACACAAGGCAGGTGATATATCAGACGATGAGAGGCAGCATCAGCATAGCAGTGGAACAAGGTTCGAGTGAGTTTTAATGACTGAATATGAAGGTTTTTTTTTTTTTCCAAAGTAAGTAATAGACATAACCCAATCATGTCCAGGTAAAAACATTGATTAATGTATGTGTGCTTAAACCTGTGCACATGCTTGTATTAGAGCGATGACAGGAAGTGCTCAAAGCGAACATGTTCTCAGTGGTAAAATGCCCTTTGGTTCCCATAGTGAAGACACACCCACACACATACACATACATACACACACATAAAGACAAAACAACAACAACAGTCAAAAATCATTACAGGTCACTACTTCTGTCAGCATGTGTCGCCGTCAGTGATGGAGTAGGTGACCATCTGTGGCGCGAGCAAAGCTTTATTTTGGTTGTGAGGTTCAAAGGTCCTGAGATTCAAGTTGGCAGAAGCTGTCATGTCTGCCTGAATGTCTGTGTCAGTGAACTTGAAAAGATCCATGTGGAAGCACCAAACACTAGAGTGAAAGCAATGGGAAAGATTTGGTTGCACATCATAATAATGCATGTCTTCCTCCTCTTGTTATTGGTAAGTGTTGAACCACCAGGCCTTTTGTATATGCACATACAACAGATTCTTTGTTGTTTTGTCCTCTACATTTTATGTCAGTGTATTTGCATTTTGTGATTGGGCTCAGTCAGGTTTTGATTCAATCATACCACCTTGGAACAGCAGAAATAACAGCATAGTTTAAAACCTTTCAGCCTAAAAACAAAATCCACACAGAGAAGGCACAGAGACATTTTGTCCTTGTCAGAAAAGGATAATGTTTGCTTTTAAGTCAGCCGAGTTTAAGACAAATAATCTGAAGGTGATAGAATTTGAGCTGAACTAAAAACCATTAAGAATAACTGAAGACAGACCGTAGCTGAACTGGTATAACATGGAAATAATAACATGAATGTAGAGCCACAGACTACTTTGGAGAAAAAACACAAAAAATCTAAATCTAAATATTGAGGTTAAAAGACTTACAATGAAAAAAAAAGAAAGAAAGAAAGGAGGGAGGAAAGAAAGAAAGAAAGAAAGAAAGAAAGAAAGAAAGAAAGAAAGCAAGCTTATAAAATGAAAGCAAAATGAATAGAAGAGGAAAACCCATATAAATATACTGGTCTGCAGCTGAATTGATGAAAACCAGACCTTTGTCATTTAATGACTAGTGCTTTAGACACCCCTTACAAGCCATTTTACAAAGAAATGTTATTTTAACTTCCTTCTTGTGTTGCAGACTCTGAAAACAGGACATCTAAGACTAGACAGATAAACAACACCACTGGCTTTATATATAATGTGGTTTATGCACAGCTCCACTACTTCCTGAAGTTAAACCAGCTCCTATATTTCCTGTCTTTCATTATTGGACACACTGATTAATCCAGGTGTGCCTGACCACAGCAGTCACAACAAGAAGTAGCAGGCACACCTGGATTAATCAGTGTCCAATAATGAAAGACAGGAAATAAAGGAGCTGGTTTAACTTCAGGAAGTAGTGGAGCTGTGCATAAAGCCCATTGGTGGCAGTGGTAGCGAACATGGTATTGGTTAGTCTTTATTGTCCCGCCCACTTGTGGAGCATTCAGCCAATGATGAATTGTCCAGAAAATAGTGAGTAATTTTTTTATGGTCTACCCCAGAGGTCACCAATCCTGGTCCTCGAGGGCCGGTGTCCCTGCATGTTTTAGATATGTCCCTCTTCCATCACACCTGGATGC
>JAPQRQ010000009.1:15245948-15256712 GCA_037367365.1 Apogon talboti | reverse complement strand
TGGTCTACAGTCCCTTAGCCAATCAGGACGCAGAACACAATGCACGGGTTCTCCCTTAGCCAATCAGGACGCAGAACGCAATGCGCGTTCATACGCTGTAAAAAAAAAAAAAAAAGCATGCAAAATTGCACTAAAAAATCTGCGAAACAGCAAGGCTGCGAAAGGTGAACCGCGTTATAGTGAGGGACAACTGTATAACTTATGTATAATTACTTTTTTATTTCCATTTATGTTAATGGGTCAGGTGTTGGTTCCCTCCATCCTTAATAAAAACTGTAAACTGACCTACAAACAGCAAACTTCAAATGCAACATGCAAGAATGCTACATACTGCACCTTTAAGAGCAAACTTAAAAACTAAACGGTGAGTTTGACCTATAGCTTTGTTTATGTTGTCAGGTGGAGTTACAGTCATGTTTTCCATAACACTTGACAGGAGTAAGGGCTACAAAAGTTACCCAAGACCCCAATGCTGTGTGTGAACTGTCACTGGACTCTACTTGACCCTGAGGCTAATGAGAATATGGGTCAATCCAAGCGGAAGGTAAGTCGCTCTTTTTTAAAATATTTTCTCTGCATCGCTTATTTTCTCTACGCCCCTTTTACTTTGCAATCTGTTGACGAAACAACCAAAGCTGTGTATGTTATTGTATTTAATTCAACGCTGGGACTTGCCACCTTATTAACAGTGATGGTTCAGAGAATGACTGTAGTTCAGGTGTTCCTGGAAGTGTTTATGAATTTTGCAAGGCCATGCTTGGGTTAAGTAATCACCCAGCAGGCTCACAAGGCTCATTCTTTCAATTAACACTGATAACAACAAAGGAGGTTAGACCTCTGTGAGAGGATTTGTTTTTCTCAGTGTCTTTAAAAGTGCTCTTCTGCTTATGTTTGTGTGTATTCATGAACATATATTTCAAATTGTGTGGCCTGTATCATATGTGCATATGCTGTACCTTAGTGTCTTTTGTCCCTGTGCATACCTGTGCATGTGTGTGTTTTGTGGAGTTGGATGTCAATATGCATGTCTTTAAGTCTTAGTATTCACATGGCCATGCACATGTGTGTGTGCGTACAATATACCCTTTTGTCCATACAGTACATGCAGTGACATGCACCACACGTGTGCACTGCATGTATGGCAGTTCATGTATGTTTGAAAGAACAATCTGTGGGGCGGCCGGTGCCACCTTTGATCAAGACAAGCACCTAAAAGTGACACTTTGACAGTGGTGGTTCACTTTCCCCCTTAGAGTGAGCAGTGCCAAAACTAACACAAAACATGACTCTGACCTGCCACACTACAGTGAGCTTACAGTACTTCAGGCAGAAAGATTTTTTTTTTTGTTAGTTATTCCATTCCTGCAGGCTTTCTGACAATTGATCTACCTTTGGTAGAAAAGTCAGGCCCCCCAAAGCCTGACAAAGAATGGTCATGGCATGACAAAATGAAACAAAAACACCACAAGTGTGAATTGAAAACAATGTTATTCACTGTGTGTTTTCACTTTGTACTACTGCTCCATTTGTAATATACTTGAGCATTCAGTTATTTATAGCATTTAGCAACGATTCATTCTGCTGATCACAGCGGTGTCTTTTAATGATATGTCTACTCTTTATTAAGTGAAGTAAGACACGCTGCATTAGAAAAACAGTCCAATGTCTCCCTCTAGTGGATATTTCTTGCAAATATCATTTTAACACTGGCATCAGCAGTCAGCAATGAAATATATCCACTGATGTTAAATAAGACTAAATATTTTACATACATAAAATTTGTGATCCAGACATTACAAATACTTGAGTTTGATTGACTTTTTCATTTAAAAGACTGTGATATAATTTTAAAAACAATTCAGCTTGTCTCACTAGCTGCCCCACAATGGGAGGCAGCATCCGTCTATAATGTTTGACAGTGGTGGTGAGATAGTAAGTGGCCCCCGTTGGAGAGAGTGATCCATATGAAGCATACAACACCATTCTGTAGGTCTAGTGGGAATCCTTCCTCTTTGACTATGCTAGAGTTTCTCAATCAATTACCTCTGCTCCCTTTGACCTAGATCAATAGCCATCATTGGACAGGAAGAGATAAAAGAGACGAGTGAGATCATCTCCCATAAAGTCACATGGGAAAATGGAGGAATCGTCTCTTTTTTGGCTGCATGCCCTTTTTGCAAATGGTAGTCTTTTGGCTTAAAAAAAAAAGGAAAAATTAAACAACTGTACCTTTAAATCTGAAAAATGAAGCTGCTTTACTCACCAATACCCACATCCAGTATTTGCATGCTTGCCCACCCAGACAACAAGGACACTCCTGCCTCTTCCCATTTCAAACAAGAGAGAAAATCTGTCTATTCTCTGTTCAAATTTATGTGCCTCTTTCAATAACAAACAGATGATTACTTTACCTCAAGATGAATATTTAATGACACACACATGCCCTAAAATATATTTAAAAAATGGAAACTGCAGGACAGGCAAAGACAGAGCATGGTAGAAGGGAGGATACAAAGCGCTTAAGCCTTATTGTCATTACGATGGCCCCTGGTACTCAGGGCCACCAAGGAATCCCTTAATTCCTCGAGCATTATGCGCTTCAGACTCTTTCATGTCCTCCGTATGGGAGATGGTGGATGGGGATGGGGGGTTGCTGGAAAAATTCTAATATGTCTCTTGCTATGAAAAAATATGCACATACATTTAGCATTTAGATTCTCCAAGGGCAGAACAGAGGAGATGGGCACATGTCAGCTCCCATATTGTGTGTGTGTGTTTGTGTCTGCATGTGCATGCTCGTCCTTGAGTATATGCGAATGCACATATGTTGGTGTGAAAAGGCCACTCTTAAATGGTTGAGTCTTTATTTTTCTCCGGTTTATGTCTTTGCCCTGCAGTTACCATAGTGAAATTAATGATTTGGCTCCTCCACAGTGGAAGTGAGAGGTTGTGTGTACAACCCAGCCCTAGTTAATATACTGTTCTAACTTGACAGGTAGGGTATTGGTTAAACTGATGGAGAGGTTGTTTCATTGTCAGAGGTTAACTGGTTTCCTGTCTGACTCAAGGAGTGACTGACTGGTTATTTGAAGTTTCGACTGACTGCTGCTTCAATGGCTGTGAGGGAGCAAATTAAATGACTAGTAGACGTGTTGGGATGTTGAGTGGCTAACCCGATGAGTGGCAGGCTGGCTGGATACCTGACTGGCTTGTTGACTGACTAAAGGATTAGCCAAGGGTCTGATTGACTTGTTGGTGGAATGACTGTCACTCTGACTGACTGCTGAGATGCCTGTCTGGGTGGCTTGTTGGGCCACTGTCTGACTGTATGATGGTTGTTTGTCTGGCATGCATGTTGGCATACTGTCTCCTCTGTCCTGCAAAAGCCTTAAAACAATGAAAGCAAATTACAACATTTGGTATTTTCCATAAATACTGTAAAAACTGAACTGTAATGATTTGTACATTTCTATGCCATTATTTTGTGTTTTCTAATTAATCTCACCCCAGATGGAACATCTTTAACAGGGACTAGATAGTCTTTCCTTAATTGTGTTTCTGTTTAACAATCCTCAGAGGATTAGTTTGCCTTATATTTGCTACAGTGATCGTGTGGTTGTGTACTGGAATTTATATAACACAAATTAGCACAACGACTCATAAATCCCAAACTATTTTTCAGTCTTAATTGTTTCATCCAGAAATTGGTTTGTTCTCCTTAACTGTGTTGTGTTTTTGTTAATATATGTCATATTTACATTCAAGTAACACTCCTTAGAAATGTATTTTCACAGCTCTGTTGCAAGAAATAGAGTTTAAAGGACGGTAGCATGGACAGCAATAGGAAGGCAATGTTTCACTTGTGTGACCACAGGAGGGCACAGCAGGCTCATCTCTCACCCTGCTGCTTCATGAAGAGAGAAACAACTCAAAAGGAGATGTGATCTTTATATCTCATTCATTCATTCTCATCCCCCCCCCCCCATTTTACATGTATCTAGAGCCTTTCTTCACATCTCCTTTCTATTCAGACACAATGATAATTAATTACACAATATTTGGATCATTATTCTCAAAGATGCATACCCGATACATACGCGCACAGTTGTTGTCTTTAACCACAGCTGACGACTTTATTATCTGTGCAACCTGCCTCTCAGATTCTCCCCATGCTCATCAGAAGTCTTTAAACATTCACTGTCTGTCTAGCGCTACCGACTGGTCTTTTCTCTCCAATTAATCACTGATGATTAGAGCATCCGCTTTAATCGACTGCATCAGGCCAATGTACTTTTAAACAGGATATGAAGAGATGTCTGATCAAACAATTAATAAATGTTGACCAGAGATAATAGATCATTTCTATGATAATTTTTATCTCATATTCCAAACATAGTGTCATGAAAATTTAGATTTCAGTGCATGACTATGGAAATGTACTCAGATTATATTTTTAATGAAGGATACATTTTTACATTTACATCTTTACACTTCTTTCAGTGCTTGAAAAATTTTAGCTTTAAGGAAATGCCATCAGAAATGTTTATTCTAACTGACCTGGAAATGGCAGGGTTTATTTATCAGTTAAAACTTATTGTATTTTGCTTTTCATGATACTGATTGCGTACTGACAGTTTTTTTTTTTTTACTGGAGAAATTAATTTGATATTTTCATGTAACTTAAGAAGAGAAAATAACAGGAAAATGATTTTGTGTTTAACCCACTTCCACAACTCTTGCCTTCTGCCATGACTTAATTATGATGTGATTAATTTTGTCAACAATAATTACATTTTTCATGTCAGAATTTTAAGTAAGGGAAGATGCAAAGCATTATCATAACACTCCCCATTAAGTTGTTTGTGTCTGTTTGTTTATTCAATTAAATATTTGCAGCCTGCAACTAAAACTGATTACCAATTAATTCTTTTTCACAAGTGGTCTTAGAGATCTGGAAGATACAACAAAACAGACATGTCAGTTGCAGGAAAATCACCCGCAACGTGAAGCAAGGTACTTCTGGATGAGTTTATCACTATAGGGATGTGTTCGCAATGATTTATTTATTTCAATTAAATTGTGTTTTTTGTTGTTTTAGCAGGACGGTCCTCATCTGCAAGGAAATAATAGGCTTTCTAACAGCTACTGTTAAAAAAAAAATGGCAGCCTTAATATGCTAACATACAGTCTGCTACTTGAAAATTCATGCTGCATATCATTATCCCTGGAAGTAAAGGTTGTATTATGAGATTATTCTCACTCTATAGCGCTCATAAACATCAGGAGCATGTATGATGCAATTTCATGATGCAATAACACTGCATAAAAACTACTTTGCATGAAACTATTGGAAGAGTAACTTGAAATGCAATGTAAATGAAGTCATGTGGCTTTCTCATGAAACTGGTGATGTATTGGTTTGACAGTCTAACAAACTGAACAAACTGGCCTTCATACATTTAGTGTGTGTACTGAAATATGCAAACTGGCTGAGCTATAGCAAATACTGCTGTAAAGGTCCAGAAAGTTGTGTTCTGTGAATGTAAAATGAGTGTCTCTGATGGCCACACTTTTACTTCTGACATCCATCTATCTTTCTTGCAGTGTAAGCTGGTTTTAATGTGCAAGGTGTGGCTGAACACAGAAAACCTTTGCATACATACATTAGCCTGTCTCCATAAACCGTCATAGCAAAGGTTTTTAGTCCTCATCTAGGTAAGCAGGTTTTTATTTATGTGTATGAATAATTGAGTATCTATTAGAATATCCCTCACTCATGCATTGATGGAGGTACACATGAATATTTTACAATATTAGTGAGACCTGGCTTTACAAGCCTTCTGTCTATATCATTTAAAAGTCCATTTTTCTTGACAGGTCAGCCAGCCACTTTAAAACATGCACTTGAATGACCATGGTGACAGGAACATTAGTTAAATCTGGCTTTACATGCTCATCCATGTTATTTCTAAAAAGGGCAGACTAGCCTAATTTTGGTGGAGAAAAGTGTCCATCATGACATGTCATTTTTGATTTCTGAGTATGTCACAAGTTGATGCTATTTGATTGTGACAGTAATGCAGAAATTTAATTCAACAAGAGCAGCCTCCTAAATAAAGATCAAATAGAAAACATCAATAAACCACAAAAATGCATAATATTACACAAAGGCTTTACTTTTAAAGCTTTAGTGTGCAATAGTTATTTGGTGTTACTGTGTAAAACTCCATAATTACCTTTCAGCATTTTTGTAAGTTACTGTAAGTTGTCCGGGAGGAAACAAAACTTCTGCATCTCCTCTTGGTTCTCTTTGTGTTATTTTGACCTCAAAGCAGCATTAAGTGACATCAGATCATCTATTTTTATATTTAGTCTTCTGATTTCACCAGTGAGGAGAGAGCTACAGGAAATATTTTGATGATTTTCTGCCTCTTGCAGGTTTAGAGAGAAACTATTTTAGACTGCACCAGACTTCTGGCAAGACTTTGCCACTTCTTTCCACTTAATAAACACAAGGAAGTGTAACAGCTCTACAGTGAATGCAGAGAGTGGGTGGCTTTAGTAAGAAAAATATGTAAAAAATAAAACATTATTTTCAGATTGTTAGACAGGCTACAGTAGTGTCTATGAGTGGTTTGCTCTGAGTTTTGTCTCTCAGACAGAACTGCACAGCACTAACAGTAGCGCACCAAGTGACCAGAGTTGTTTTTACATCGTTTCACCTGAACTCTCTACATGATGCTATTATAGGCAGATAGTACACACTCACAGCTCAAAGGTCGACACACAGAAACTCCCTGAAACAGGAGAAAAATAGAAATCTCAGGCAGAGGGCAGTGTCTGTCAATCCTAGAAGGTGAGAGCGAATATTATTGCACAAATCTATTTGTTTCTTTTTAAAAATTTTTTTTTAAAGAAATATGCTAAATATTTTACCTCTAAGTAAAAAGTCTGTGCATAGAAATAGGGAAGTAAAAGAGTAAATATTTATTGTTTGATAAAGTAATTTAAAACAATCCAAAAAAAGTCGCCTAAGATTAGGATGAAATCAAAGTAAGTTGTGAAAGTAAACAGGAACTAAAGACAGTGTCAAGAAAAACTCGAATTATAGATGTGCATTTTATTCATTTACAGTAGTTCAGTCAAGTATCTTCCAACTAGTTGGTACACCATCACCACCACCACCTGGTGTATAAGCTGTGCCCCTCCCACCCCTAATACATTAACATCGCTATAATAATCCATTTCATGATGGCAGCAGCAGTGCCAGAATAAGTTTGGAAGTGGGGTGGCATCCACCTTTGGATGATGTAATAAGGTGGTGAGTCTTCAACCTCAGCTTGGTGTAACATTTTTGTAAAAATACATCCCCTTTTCTCATCAGGGTACTTTGAAAACTAAGCTTTTTCTGTTTAGAAACGGTGTGCAAGTAGGCAAAAAATGCTTCATTTGTGTTTTTACATGAAATTTTAAGCTGTAAGGCCCATTCAGTGTGGCTGCACCATTGATACACACTATGTTTTCTGTATTCTGCTACGTAGCTCGACTGAATGGTGAATGATGGTAATATGGCTGATGAGATTTGCACTTATATTTCCTATTATGTCAAGCTTATCACCAAATTTAATAAAATATTCAATCACTTGGTCAGTGTCAACTCATTACTTTACATCCTCCAAGTTGTGACTAAGTGTTGACTGAAAGACTAGATAATCATTGTCTTACTGTAAAATTGTGTGGTCCTCTGAGAACTTCCATGACCCTCATATATTACCCACAGAACATCTGTAAAGCCCTTTTGATTACTTACACAGAGAATCCACTGCACCCTAGTGGAGTTGAACAGACTTGCCAACCTAACATTACTGTTATTTTCTAATATGAAACTTGGAAAGCAGAGAACTTAAGTGCATCTAAAAGAGTCAGAGTAAAATATAGAAACATCACTTGTTGAGTATCTCTTCACTTTGATCACTGCTTTGATTTAATTTCAGTTGCATGATGGTTGATTGTGACTGCATTAAATGACATCATTGTTAATGTTCTAAACAGTAGCAGCCGGAGCTAAACAAGATTGATGGGTGCAAGAGACTGTGAACACAGCAGTTATAAATTTGTTTGCAGAGCCATTTCTTATGCATCAGTTAACAGACACAGTGTGTGATAACATGTCATAAGCTTCTAATTGTAATGTTTGACTAAACTGTGCTGTGTTTTAGTGTTTTCTGCGACTGCAAACTGAAAATAATTAAGAAAAAAAGTTCAAGTCGCTTACCTGATTCGGATCATGGTTTTCCAAGTGAAATCTCTACAAAAGTGTCTTTAACCCTTGGTCTAACTGTATTGTTTGTGTATGTCCTTTTATAAAATGCCAAATATCAGTGTGGCTCTCTTAGAAACATAGAGTGGAAGGGCCCAACTGAAGTGTAATGGACTGAGCAGGACAGTATTTTTTTTTTTCATATGACATTTGGTGCATTTTAATCGTCTGCTTTATGTGCACTCCTTATTAAAGTGTCTGTCTCTCATTAAAAGGCTCTTGTCAACCCAGTGGAAACTGTCCAGTCACACAAAGGCAACTAAAATAATTAAAATGATTCTGATATCCTACCAGTGAAAGTGGGAATAAACAGTCATTTAGCTGGTGCTGCTACTAGTAAATGTGCATAATATTGCAGGAATTTAGAAACCTTACAGATTTAATGTTGACATGATTACAGGGTAATTAATATATTTAAAATGATGCTTAAACAGCCTTTTTTTTTTCTCCAAGTAATTTTAAGTGGAATGGTGCCACTGGTTTGAAGTAGCCTTCTGAGACATTACCAATTTATTAGCATAATATCTAGAAGTTTTAGAAACAAAATCTTGTCGTCCCTCCTGTTCTGGCACCAGTGGACAACATAAATACAGCTAGTAAGACCGGTCTGCTTTTGTGTGGTTTTCTTCGTATTTTTGTGTTTATTAGAAAGCATATTGTTAAAAAATAATGATTAAAAATGTTGACAATAAAAACAAGCGTTTTGATTGCGCAGTGCATTTCAGTGCTCTTTTTGATGTGCGCTGGCTGTGTCTATACTGAATTTGTGTGTTTGTACGTCCCCTTATTTGCACATGGCTGCACGCGCGTGATTACAACGGTAGAATGTGATTGCAAGCCTTTATGTGTTTGAATGGGTTTGTGTACCTGTGTGCATGTGTGTGCATGCGTACATGTCTCCCTTTATGTGAGTGTGTGTGAGAGATGGCAGCTGCTGTCACCCAGTGGGGATGACAGTAGTTAAAAACAGTAAAGCTTGGTGTGTAACAGGCCTGCTGTCACTTCCTTCCCTGTGTTATTTTACTTCTCTCTAATGGGCTTTATTTCATTGTCAGCTGGCAGTCTACATCCTCCTCCTCCGCCTCTTTCTTTTCCTCCTTCTCTTCCCTCCTTCCTCATTTTCTCTCTCTTGACACATTACAGGCTGCCTTTGGAGAACAGCAGAGGGCCAGAGACCCCCTGCCAGCCATAATAATGTGGTAAAACAAGCAGACAGATAGGGAGTGTGTGGGTGTGCGCGCGGATGTGTGTGCACATCCACATTTGTTTAAGTTTGTGAGTTCACAGGCATGCACATGTGCATCAATGTGTGTGTCCGTTCTTGTCTTCATGCGCATGCCATGCATATGTCTTCGTCTGTGTGGCTTTTTCTGTGTCCTGGAAAACCTATCAAAGTCCTCCCCATTAAAAAGCCTTCTGTGGGACATTATTAGCCACCGTTACAAGGGCAATCTATCTGAGCTCAAACTAAAGGGGAAGGATAGGGGAGGAGGGCTGGGCGCTGGAGTGGTGGGGGAGATTCCTGTCAGCTCAGAGAACATTAGCTGTCCCAGAGTGCTTGTAGCCGCAGCAGGTGTGCTGACCCACCAAGACCCATCAACCCCCTGCTTCTCTCCCGCTCTCACACACCTTAACACACACAGACTCGTGTCTCATCTGGGGGAGCACAAACACACAGCATAACTGACACAATAATTGAGTGTGTATATACACCCGCATATGCAAACCAACACACATGCAGGGACGGCTCTATTCTCTATTATGATACACTCCAGACACACAAACCAGCATCACCTATCGAGACAATAGCCTTTACAATCATATTAGTTTGGAAGTTTCTCCAAAAATATGTAGTATTGTTAACTTATGAGATGGAAATTAAAAGCAAGATGAAGCACAAACTTTACTGCCTTATTAGCAGAAGAAAACCACATGTAATGTTTGCGAACTAAATGGTTTTGA
The DNA here is from genome assembly GCA_037367365.1 of Apogon talboti. Taxonomy (NCBI): domain Eukaryota; kingdom Metazoa; phylum Chordata; class Actinopteri; order Kurtiformes; family Apogonidae; genus Apogon; species Apogon talboti. The sequence continues at coordinate 15,246,430 of JAPQRQ010000009.1, read as the reverse complement.
ATATCAGTGTGTTATTTGTGAGTCTCACTTGGTCTAGACCCTTTAGTGATTTGAAATGGTAACTTTTCAGAATATTCCTGTTTTTTGCATGACAACCTGACAAGACACTTCTTAATTTTTAATAGCAGAATCAGAGGCTGCACACTTCTTATGTTAGAAGTTATGGATCATAAAGTCCATCTGTATTTTACAGCTACAGAACAAGCCATTATCTCATTTTTGTCACACAAAGACACAAATTGAAATTCCTTGTGTCAATGAATTATTTGGTTGTGCCCATTTGCCTTGTCTCTACTGTGTATTTACGACATCCTTTACATTTAGCAGTCTTGCGTTTGACCTCATTTGCTTTGAAAAAGGCCTTAGCTGTGAAGAGTAGATGGAAAGGTACAGAATAGAAAATGCCAGGCTGTTCATTCAGGATTCCTTTTGTATTGCTCACGAAGGGATTTTTTTTTTTTTTTTTTTTTTTTTTTTCATGG
>JAPQRQ010000009.1:15223468-15238931 GCA_037367365.1 Apogon talboti | reverse complement strand
ATATAAACAAAAACAACTTTTCATATCTTCAACCTCAGTGAATCAAATTTTTCACACACAGGCCTGTTATACAGTATAGTCACTTCCTTCCTGGAGTTTAGGATAAAGTGACACTTTGGTTTGTAGTGCAGGGATGTCACTGTTGTGGAGATATGAGGCTAAGCAGTTAGCAGGCTCTGCCACCTTAGCTTTGATTCCAGGGCTAAGTATGTACAGATATCTAAGGTGTTGACACTTCGCCCTCTAAGCCTTATTTCTTTTCCCTGGGATCAGTGAGGCTCACTGATAGCAGATTATCTCTGCGGCATTTTGTGGCCCAGTTGGCACTCTCATTTGTTATCTGCTCACAGATACACTGAGGTACAGTCTGTGTAGGTGAAGAGAAATGTCAGAATAAACATCTAAGACGTATTCACTTCTATGCTTTGTTATTCCATGCATTGTGTCGATGTCTGCCAAGTAATAAAGTCCAATAAAAACCTCACCTGTGTAACTCCTTCGTAATGTAAGTGGCGGCCTGCCCAGTGTTATGAATGGTTATACCGAACAGTGTTTGATGACCATTTACAGATAAAACAATGAGATCTTCAATCATTAGAGTGATGATTGTATGATGAACTATATGCTGACAAATGTCATTCAATGAGCCTGGAGTTTATACCTCAACTTATGTATATAGCCACCAAAAGTGCCTTTGTAAAGGTTAGGAAAACATAATTTGACTTAATTATTAGATGGGACAAGTTGTTTTCTAATGTGTTTTTACATTTCAGCTCAAAATACTCATAGGTTGCTCATTCTACCTGTTGTGACTATTTTAATGTCTTGCCACAAATGCCACAGAGGGGCTTCTATTGCAAAATTTATAACGTATTGATAGCTGACAAGTGTATTAACAAATTTTAGTACAGCTAATCCTGCATGTGTCCATTAAACTATATACTTACAAACTTGCCAACCAAGCGTGATCGACAAGTGCATTATCAGAATGGTCAAAAGCTGTTTGCCTCCAGCGTTACACCAAAAAGTGCCATATGATTGTTGGAAATGCAAACACAACATATAAATGGGAAATGGCTCGTACACCACCTTGTTTTCTTCTGTTCCAAATGTGCTGTTTCAGAGTTTGTCAACTTAAATGCAAATGACCTACTGCTGACCACGCCCCTTTCCTGTGTCAGGGTGTCAGGATGGTGACTGTAAATTAGGGACTTCACCAATGTACATAAATCCAAAAGGTTTGTTTACATTGACATCCATTTTAGAGCCTCTAGATATAATAAATTAAAGAAATAAATAAGACCTTGTTTTTGCACAATATATCATAGGTTGTTTTTTAATCACATAGTTGCGGACTTATTATTCAAACAAGTGGTGCCAGTACCTAAACCAGGGGTCTGTAACCAATGGTTCCTGAGCCAGAAGTTGCTCTTCAGCCTCATTCCACCAGCTCCCTTTGGCTTTAGCAGAAAAAAGAAGGTGGGGTGAAGGTTGGGGTACACCTTGGACATGTCACCGGTTCATCACAGCGCTGACAGAGAAAAACAACCATTCACTCTCTTATTCGCACCTATGGGCGATTTAGATTGACCATTAACCTATAAAGACCCAGTGCTACTGTTGAGACACTTCCCAAATGATTTGTTCTCTCTATTTAACCTTTCTTAAGTGATTTATCACCATTTATCATAATATTATGCTCCGTATTTTGTGTTTTTTCTGTGACAATCGTATTTTTTTCCATTTTATTTACTGATTATGTAGATTTTCATAAAACCTCAGAGTAAAGTTAAGGGTTATTATATCAGAAATAGAGAAAACTAAAGTAAAAGTGACTTTTAATGTAAAATAAGAACGTTAATGAATTTAAACATTGATCCAACTCCATGGGTTTTACTGGTGAATCAGTGTTATAGAAGTTGACAGTGTTTTTCTACGTTCACTACAGAGCCTCTGAACGTCCAAATGGGTCATATTGGATGACCATGAAAAGATGACAAACTGCATTTTACACCAATTATTTACATGTATTGATAGGATGAGTGGATCAACAGGTATTAAACAGTTTACATCAGTAGATGGTTTTGGTTGACAGTGAATGTTTGGGTCTTTATGGGTTAATTGTGAATACCCGAGAACAGAAAACCATACACACCTTTACCATGCATACAAGACACTTTGTAACTAAATCAGATTTCTTGGACCTTTAAATTATCAGTGGGAAGATCAATAACTGAAACAAAAAGAAGAATATCTGATCCATTATTTCCTTCCCATACTTTACACTCTGTGCTGTGCACCTAAATGCACCTAAGCTGAAGAGGTAGCACTCAGTTCAGCTGTGCATCAAACCCATCGTACCACTACACTATGTATGAACATTTTGTAACCTTTGATTCAGTCACTCTCTGGAGTTTGTCGTCTATATTTTTCACAACTTCCTCTGTGAAGGGTGAACAGCATGTTTGTACATCGGTAAAGTTAGTCTAAGATGAGAAACATGTCAGACCCAATTAAAAGGCAGCCAGAGTGTCGCCTGACACAAAGTGACAGAATTCAGATTCAGTAAACAAAAATAAGAGCATCCAAACATCCCAAAGTAGTTCATGCTAAATGTGTTTTTTTTTTTCCACTCCCACTCCCTTCAATGTGTCCTTTTGCTCCTATGTTACTTTGATATATGTGGTTGACTCTCTGGAGTGCTGACGAGCCTTTGATACTAGAAGGGCACAAAATAATATCTTCCCTTTGAAAAACAATTTCAGGGAGAGGGGATCAGTATAAATAGGCCTTTTTATGTGCACCAGGGGCCGATGTGAATCTGATGGGGAACTTGTGATAGGCTTTTTTAAATGGCAATGCAAAATTGATGAGTGGAGGGGCCCGGGCTGTTGTCGCGTGGATGGAGATGTGACTGCATAAGGACATCAAGGACTGATGCACACACAAACACACATAGAGAGGACCGTGCATGCAAATGTGGACAGTACACAAAAAACACACACATTTCCCCAAATGTGAGTACACAACCACGACACACACCCTGTATTGACTTTACACTTACACACCAGTGAGGGCTGAAGGCTTAATCGAGATACAGAGAGAGTGCTCTGGAGGAGAGGAGGAGATGCTCTGACCACTTGTCTCTTTTTCTCTCTCTCTCTCTCCCTCACCCCTCCATCCCTCCTTCTACAAAAGCCGGCTATCCCTGCTATCTGTTATCTCCACACAGCTGCAAACTGCACCGCACTCCACCTTGTCCCCTCCCCACCCACCACCTCTTCCAATCTTGATGGGTATTGGGGAATGTAAGAGAAGAGTTTCCTGATAAAGCTGTCTAATGAACATACAGGAACTTTAGTAAGTTAAGCATCAAAACATCGAAGGCTGTTTGAACTTTGACTCCCCTTGCATTAGTGCAGAGTCCTTATCAGGCCTCTCGAGTGGAGAGATTAGCCACTTCCTAATGAAGTGGTGAAATCGTAAAGGTCTTACTCCAAGGCAGAGTGGATTGCTTCCAACATTTTTCACTCTGTTATCTCCCATACCCAGATTGCCAAAGAAAAAAAAAAAAAAAGTAAGGGTCCTAACTCGTCTTCCCCTCTTCTTGGATTTCAGGTCACACGCACAAAAATATGACATCAGATCATGAACATACAAACCAAAAATAAACAGTTACGCTAAAAACAGAAGCAAGGGAAACGACTTATGCACTTGTGGGATGCCGCGTCAGAGTTTACAGTAGCTTCGTGCCGTCAATAGCGAGTTCTTTTCTTTTTTGACCCTCAGCAGTTGTTAGGAGTGGGGTGCATTATCTAAATGATCCCCTGTGTTTTAGTCAATCAGGGGGCTGCAGACGACTTATAAATCTTACATGCCTCCTCTCCTATACCCGCTGAGGTCAGACACACATTGCATATTCAAAACTCGCATTAAGACATCCACCTTCTCTGACGCTCCCTGCGTTTGTTCTACAGCCCTAGTCAAAACATACGCTCCTGTCATCAGCCATCAGATCATCACACACATAGGCTAGATTACGATATATGCAAATACAGGGGGATGAACTGTCTGCATAATGAATGTGGTCTTTAACAATCATCAGTGTTACCGCTACTAACATCTGTACCATTGTTGATGGACATGAGGATGCGATGATGATATTATTGACTGACTTGCAAACAATGTTATTATTCGTGGGAGGCGGTCCAGGTTTAAACTTAATAAGAAGACGCAGCTGAATAATTTATGTTTCAGAGTTAAACTGATGTAACTCGGAAACGTAAAATTATGTGCAGGTTGCTAAATGTCTCACCTCCCATATGTGAGCAGTATATACTGTATTGTTTACTCTTTAAAAAAAATCACTTTGTTTACATAATATGTTAAATTATCATGACAGACAGACAACTTTGAACTTTTATTACTTGAAGAACACAATAATTGCTGTCCATATCTATCAAATGTCATTGTATTGCGGAAAATGGTAGCAAAAAGCAAGCATGTAGAGAGAGAAACCTTTCTAATGTACCATCCTCTTAGCCATACTTTTTAGTATAATGCATATTCCAGCCGATGCATTATTCACAAATTAAGAGCCAGAAATTTCAGTTTCCACCTAAAATCGAGCTTTTCATACAGACAGGAGAGCGAGAGTACAAGAAGTGTTGTCAGTTCTAGCCAGTGTACAACATGCATCTCAATCTCTGTAATAGCACTCCTTATTCTGACACATGTTAATAATTGATTGTTAAGTGATAAGCCTCACTCAAGCATGAGAAATAGCCGAGGCCCCCGAAATAAATATGAAAACCCATCACAGTATAATTCATAAGGTTGTGTTTGATCAGTGTAGGCATCTTTCCATTATTCATAATGTAGCCAAATATGTCTCATACTTCTGTTTTATACTTCTTTTGCAGACATAGGTCATTAATGGCCTCTACACTTTTAGTTCATTTGAGGAGGACAGTGATGAGCCATACTATATGACATGTCCTGCCGAATACCATAATTACAAACATGAGGAAAAGAAGTCCAGTATCTTTAGTTTCTTCCCAACCTGCACTATATTCTGACTCATTTGCCTCTATTTGTCATGTCACTTGTCTGTCTCCTCTGATTTGTTTTAGTTTTTGAGAACAGGAGGACACATTGTCTTACTGTGACATGGGTTGAACATCTTAGCTAGTGTGTGCTTTGAAATAAAAGGGATTTTTGCCATGGACATGCCACTTATCACCACTCATTACATCAATCCTCAGGAGGGCTTCTAAGTTTGATTTGTATCCAGTATCAGGAGGTGAACCCCTAATGAGATTTTTATGGACTTTTCCTTCTAACTTCATTAGGTTTTTATGAGTGAGAGGAGGTGGAGGTGGTGGTGGTGGTGGTGGTGGTGCTGGGGTTCCTCATGAAAGCCCCATATGCATCAAGGAGCAAAGGCAGAAGGGTTAGGACGGAAGGCGAGACGGTACGGGAAAGGAAGCAGGAATTTTTCGTGGCGGTAGAGAAGCTCTCTCTAGAGACTCTGGCAGATAGCCCTGTGAGAGGCTCCCATCAGGCAGAAGCTGAGGAGCCTTAAGTGTTTTATACGAATTCAATACAGCGGTTAAAAATACCAGAGGGAATATCACATTCATATCTCTGTCGCTCGCCTCACTTAATACTGGAATGGTTGGCTGGGTGGATGGTAAGGAGAGGAGAGGAACAGGGAGGAAAGGGGGTTCATTTGGCCCTCGCTCGGCCTCCGCTGAGAAGTTGACAGCTAATTCTTGACGTTGCACTCAGCATCTGCTCAGTAACTCCTTTCTGAAGTCTCTTTACATAATGAAAGGTTCCGACTTAATGCAATTACATTAAGGACCTGTTTCAGTCGATAACGGAGAAGGTATATTTTTCACAGTAGTTTGCTTATTTATCACATCCATCACTCACCATATCATTTCATCATTCACACAAGTGTATTAGTTCAGTTAAATTAAAATATACGGCCACGACTACAGACTGCTTCAAGAAAAATGTATAGTTTGAGCTTAAAATGCTGTTATGTATTTTGTTTTGCGACTAATACAGGCTATAATATTCGACAGAATTAGATTTCTGGTCCAGAAGTCGTGATTGAGGAAATATTATGTGCTCTTGGCCTGCATTCTGTTCAGCCTCGAAAACCTGTCTGTTAGTTACCATTTTTTATATTTTGCAAGAGCAAGAATTTGTCTTCTTAAAGGAAGATGCATAAAAATTGCCATTTGCACACATTATTATACATTACGTTATTATAAATGCATTATTATATTTATTTACTCTCAAGCTGTATATTTTAGAAGAATGTCTTCTCTTATTTGATGAGTTGTCTGTGTCATGAATGCTGCCTTTCCCATTTCGCGCTGCAAAATAGGCAAAATGTTTGGGCAGATTCACAAAACACTTGATGTGCTCTTGGTGTAAATAACAGGGACTGTATGGCTTCACAGACTTCTGATGAGAGAGGAAAGGAAAAGGGAGATACCTTCGGCATTTCTTTTGATGTACTAAGTGGCCTAAGTTGAAATCTGTATTTGTGTGTGTATTTATTCATGAGAGATAGAGAGAGAGAGAGGGAGAGAGCGGCACAATGCATTCAGGATCATTGCCGATTGCCTGGAAGCCTTACTTTGCTTTGTTTAACTCCCTCTACGGTGATTACACAAAAAGAAATGTAATCGTCTGCACGCATTGTACCATTGTTTGGCTTTATCAATTAAATTAAGCACCATTTCAAATCCTCCCATTGTGCATACAGAGCGACTCTTATCAGCAACTGTATCATGGCAGTCAGGGGAAAATGAGCATTCCCTTCTGTTTTCAACAATCTAATCATGAAACAATACAAAAGACAGTTGGCATTTCTCTCCTTCGCTCACTCTCTTCTCTTTCTTTAGTGTACTCAACGACGTCTTCTTCAAATTCTTCCCCTTCCTCTTCTCCCCCCACCCCCCCCCTCTTCTCTTTAGCTGCTCTTGGCTGCTCTCCAGTCTCACTTAAACCCATTAGCTCTATTACTGAAATTATTTTCCTCCCCGGCAATGTCTTTGTGCAGAGGGAGTGAATTTCACAGTTATCAGAAGCTGTGGAAGAAAAGGGGGGAATGGTTGAGTCACTGAAATGTATGTGTCTGTGAGCGAGTGTGTGACTGTGCGAGTGTGTGTGTTATGCTCCACGGCTGCTCATGGTTGCTTCTTAATTAATGCTCCTTTGTCCTGGAGGAGCTATGAGGTTATAAGGAGAGGGAGGCAGGGATGGGATGAAAGAGTCATGCATTGGCCTCATTGTGCCATTTGAGGGCAGTGCAGTCTCAAGGTTTTGGGTAAACACTCGGGCTCTGTGCATGCTTCGCTCAGTTTTAACAAAGGGGACGATGTAAAAGTTTTGCCTCACCTTCCCCCATAGAATCTACTGTTAAAGAGCAATATCTTACATGAATTAGTTAAAAAGGACAGAGTGTAGTGTAGCTTCCATCTATTAAAAGCAGATGAACGCCGGGATGTGTTAATAAGAGAGTTAATATCTTCCCTAAAGGACACACACACGTATCCATGAAGGAGATTTTAATAGCAGATATAAATGCATATTAACAGACGCAGGCACTGATAATGGAAGAAAAGGTGATTACAGTGGGCTCCTTATAATATATAGATGCTGGTTTCACAAGAAAAACAGGCTTTTAGGCAAAAATATATTATCAGTAGTGGCATTTTCTTTGTCAAGAATAGTACAAGGAAAGCAGCTTAAAGTTTGTTACCATAAATTAAATATAACCTAGACTGTACACTAAAATTATGCCTGTTGTTGTAGTAAAATGAAAAATATATTGTTGTACTTTCAAAAATAATAATAAAAACAACAGAGAGATTAATTATACAAATCAAATTGATTCATGAAAATGTGATTTTTTTTCATTATTATTTTAAATGAATTTATGGCTTTTGAGCTGGTATTAATATATCAGAGCTGTGTTTAATCCACGTTCACTGAAACTCAACAAGAAGTTTTCCTGCACTACAAATATTATTCTTGGCCCATCTGCCTGCTATATTTTTAACAACTGTGTTTCTGGTTTTCTCGTAGGGATTTCAAAGGATGTAATTTATTGAGATGTTGTGCGCACATGTGGATGGTGTGTACATTTCCAGTTGACATGATGTTCTTTCATTTGTGTGACATTCGGTAATACAGGAATAAGGCAAACCCTTGACTTCGCAAACCACATGGCACACATTAAGTTTTTTTTTTTTTTTTTTTTTTTATTCTGACGAAAAAATCTCAAATGCATGCTGCTGTGGCCTTCCAGTCTGCTCTAAAACAAAAGCCAATGAGTCTGACGGGGGGGTGCAGGGGAGAGGAGCATGGCTATGCACTAACATCAAACATAATGACAGGCCAGCTTTCAAAATAACTAGGTGCACGGCATTTTAGAAAACTTTTATAACCCCACTCACTTATGTATGTGTCAGCTTATAGACTCACAAAGGACCATTTTTGCTGTAGCACCCTGCACATGCGGAAGCTTCTTGATAATAGTTATTTTCATTTCACAGAACCACGCTTAGCCTCTTTTACGAATAAAGAGATGACAGTGTCGCCACTCTAAGTAGTGTTTTGGTACCCGCTAAGAGAATCAGTACTCCTGTGCATATCGCTATTGCACCAAGTTTTAGGTTTTTTATTTTTTTTTTTACAAAGCATTTGCCCCGCTGTTGCACTGTTGTACAGCAGTGTTTGAACAACTCCCTGAAAGACACTTGTGTGCTATCGTAAATGAAGTCAGACTGAAAGGCATAATGATTTTACTCTGTTTTCAGAGCAGTTATATTTCATGATGGTAACTAGATTGATAATAATATTACCATATAAAGTACACCATGTAATTGCTTTACCATGAAGAGTCATGCGGTGTACATGGAATATTCAGGGACGCACTGCAACATACACTGCACCATGCACATAAAACACACACCATAATGCAGAGAAAGAGGACACACACCTACACACACACACACACACAGAAGATAGCCTAGTGTTTATATACTGCATATGTGTGCTGTGTGATTGTACAGCTCTCTATGATTGATAATGTGATCTAGTGATCCCTCCTGAGTAGCAGAGCAGGGCTCAACACGGCAGTGGCTCCATGCTTACTCAACCATAACACACCCTGCTCTCACTGGGCCCTCCTATATGTGTGTAAGATGTATGTGTGTGTTTTTCAGGGAGGTGGTTGTGTATATTAAATTTCACGGAAATGTTCTGACTATACCTCAAACAGGTAGAATAGCCATAAAAAGGGTAATCAATTTTTTTGGATGCTCTTTAAATTCCATATCATAACCCGGCACGGTGAATGACTTTCCACCCGTTGTCCTGTCGCTGTTATTATCTAGTCTGAAACTCTTCCCTACAGTGCGTGCATGTGTGTGTGTCTGTGTGTGTGTGCAGAGAGTGAGAGAGAGCGCTAATTCCAGGCACCTCCTTGTCATTGTTTTGTTTTGAATATCACCTCCCTCCTCCTTTTCCACCTCTACCTCCCTCCTTTTCACATTTTCTCCTTTCGCGATCCTGCTGCTTGTTTCCTGTGACAGGGGAAGTGGCAGCTCTTGGTGACCCTTAACCCCTGGCTGGTCACTTAGGCAGATATGTGGGACATTGAGGACTTTGTTGGAGGGCGAGAAGGACTCTGAGAAAGCAAGGCCAGTCCTAATCAGTTGAAGGAGGAAAACAAGGGGGGAAGAAGTTATTGTTTGTTTTTGTGACTTCAGACAGTGGGAGGAAATAGCTTAAATAATTCCTGTTTCTTTTACACTGTACGGTTGAGGTAATAAATAACACATAGCACAACTCACATAATTTCTCTGTCCTCTGCATAAATCTATGCTGTTATGAAAAAAAAAGTATATGACATTTGTTTATATGTACGGATTTAAAATGAGCGTGCCTATGTATAACTAAAAAAAATTAATTATCAGGATTAATATTGCAAATATAATCATACTATAATCATACTTTCAGCGGTATGACCATAACTACATAAATGCACTTCACTGTGGAAAAAGTTGAATTTAATTATAAACCGTGCATTGAGATTCCATAAAAAAATTAGAATAATAATAAAATTTTATACAGGAGTATAGAGGACATTTACTTTTTATTCAATATAATAGGATCTATCAATATATATATTTATGTATTTATTTTTTTCAAAGGCACCTGAAATTATGGAAACAATTTTTTTAGTCATAAAACAAAATGATCTCATATTTAAATCTGTAACATACAGTAGTTAATAGATTTGCTGTAACATTATGTATGCCATTAATTCTTTACCAGTGCCCCTCACAGCTTTAACTCAGATTTATTCACAAGGACAGTGCAGTCCCAGAGTACCCTCATCATTTACCGCGTCCTCTCCAACACCACCAACAGTATGCAAAACAACAGTTGACAATATACACAACACACCCTGTGACATCACCAAAAATCCTCCTTTGCCTTTTCTCTCATATTGTTGTGTTGTTTGCCATGGGACCATGTTGTCTCAAAAGCTTAGTTAATGAATTCTGGGCAATTAGTGGAATTGAAATTTATTGACAGAACTGCAACGAGCCAGGCTGCCTTCCTGCCCGGCTACGTGGCTCTCATTGTCCAGAGTGTTCGGAGCATATGCTATTGAGCTGCGCTGCTTGCTTGACAGCAAAGGGCTGGTTCAATTACATCAATTGCTTGATGACTGAGGAGAGAGCAGCAGGGCCATGCATGCTAGTTTGTGATAAGAAGGGAACTCTGCAGCGCCATGGCCCTCATTATGCAAGCCTGACAGGAACCTAAAAACCTAGGAAATTGTACACAATACAAAGCATGTGTTTCTTGTTTCATTTGGGGAAGAAAATTGATTCCAAGAAAGTAATGATGTAGACAATGTGGGGCTGACCAAAGCACTGTGACACAAACTACTGTACTGTTTTGGGGTGGGTGGTGTATTCTTGCCAATGGATATTTCTTTTTAAGTCAGCCACACATTACCATTCTGTCCTGCTTGGATAAAAAAAGTGGAAGCATATGCAGAAAGTCAGCCGCATAATGACTACTTTGGGGTTTATTGTTTTCAGTCCTGGATGATTTTAGATAAACCTGTTGACATAATGTCACAAGCCATCAGTAAGTTTTCAGCGGACTTTCTCTTTTTCCGCTCAGATATGGCCACGGACCAACTAATCTTTCAAGCAGAAAGAATTAAAAAATGTCGCTTTTGCAAACATGGGAGTGAATGGCAATGACATTATGCAATGCTTTGAGTGAAAACAGTAAGGGCTCTTTCTCATTCCATCTTCATATAATTCTGAGATTCATACTTGTATATATTGTATATGCTATAGATTATTTTTGTCCCAGAACAACCTGTCTTTGTCTTCTTCCCTTTGTTCCCAAACAAAGACACAACACTGTGACATTCAGTATTATTTATGGCAGGCTTTGAATTGACTTCTCAGCCCAACGAACTGCAGTTAGCTAGTTAGCTAGGAGCATTCTGTTTATGTCAACAGCCCCCTTTGTGTGTCTGCGGTGATTTATTATGTAAAAGAGGGTTGGTTCGGGGGGAGCAGGGAGGGTGACACTGACCTTCCTTTAATTAACACTGATGGAGACCAAGGTGAGAGGCAAGATGATGAAGATGGATCTTCCCACATAAATCATCCTTCCTCCAGGCTGGCGTGTGTATCTTAGTGTATGTGTGTGTGTAAGTGTGTGTTAACGTCAGTACTAACAGAAATAACCTTGTGGTTCACAGGTTAAATGAACGTTTGCGTAGGTGCAGAACCTCCATTATTTACCCCCAATGGGCTCCCCTTTGTGCTTATTTACTCAAAAGTTTAATTGATTAATCCCCGCACTCCATTCAATATATTTTTTGTAATATTCCTAATGTATTTTTTCTGTGTTCCTTTGGGACAGAAATAAAATTGTCACTTTAAATGATGATCACATCACTACAAGCCAGCATGGGTTTATATAGCACTAGGACAGTAATTTGTCTTGTACAGACTCAATAAAAACTGCTTCTGCACCAGAGTGGTCTATGTAGTAACTACCACATTTATGTAAATACTGGTAAATATATGTTTTATAATGATAAAAATAAAAAAAGAACAACGTATGTTCCAAGATGTTTAAAAATTGCTAATTGCATTTCCATATGCAGCTGAGAAAGACTGGTATATAATTTGGTCAATGCAAAAAAAAAAAAAAAAAAAAAAAACTTTAAATTTGGGAGTTGTAATGAAAAGTTGAGATTAGATCACCTAAGACAGACGATGTGTTCAGGTATATTTGGAAATGACCATTTTTTTGTGGGAAGGCATTTCTGACAGTCTGACATAGAAAAGCCAGTGTGTAATTATCAAAAAAAAGAAAAACAAAATCTGGCTCTACTTACCTCCTCATATCCTGCAGCAGTTACAGAGCAAACACAGGCCACATCCACCATAGTAAATGCTTATTCTTTTGTCAGGCTGGTTAGTAATGCATCCTGATTGACTGCTCCACCTCCAGTTCCACCTCAATCCCTGATCTTCTCCGACATTACCATTCAACTCTTGGGCCTTTTAAGGGCTCCACAAAGGTCTGTACTTGGCACTAAAATAATACTACTTTACCACTTCACAGCCAAGACTAATGGTTCTGAGAACAAACCAAGATATGTTCGCCGTTACCAAAGGCACCTTCAGAACCGCATGCATTTTATTTTTTGCACATTTACAAATTCCATTTCATGTTAAAAGACATTTGGATATGTGGAAACATTATTATTACAGTCTGTCAACAAAGAGAGTTATGGTGTTGAATATGGTCAACATGTTGGTTTGTTTGTATTTATTTCCTATTTCCATAAATTTCTTGAGGGCAATTAGTCACTGCACGGCATGCTGGTTGTTGAGGTTGTCATATCGTCAGTATAATTGTCAGAAATGAAATAATTGAAACGTTTCCACCTTCATCATTCCCATCAACATATTTCTAGACTTTCATGACATGCGTCGAGTGCGGTGTATTATTCTGATTGAGACTTTGTGTAAGCAAATGAGCACAACATATGCTCCAATGTGCATATGCTAATCAGTTTGTTTATCAGTCAGGCAGTTGGTCGGCACGCGCCACTCTGTGTGTCATTTGGTCCCTCTTGACATTTCTGCGGCGTAAAATGTTTTATGCATTTTTAGCGTTGTTTTCATTTTTTCTGTTCTTCTTCGTCGTCTTCTTCGTCTTCTTCTACCACCACTACCCCACAATTCATAAATAATGTATTTATTTATCATGAAAATCTGTTTTGGAATTAAAGACTACCCCCACTTCAAAGACAGGAAACCTTTGATATGTTTGATTCTCGCAGAGTATCCGTTGGATTTATTCAATTTATGCAAAGCACCTCCAGGGTAATAAAGGTGGCATTTGAATACATTTGACTGGACTAAATCATATAATGAGGACAGTTTCTGCCCTATATCACAACAGAAAAAGGGACCCTAATCCTTCAATATTAATGGATCATTTGGCTAAAGAAAAATGTTTCGCCTGGTGAAATGACAACGGTGGACAGCAGTGATTAGCTTACGTCAACATGGGTAATGATTTACCGCTTAAATTGCCTGAAAAGGAAAAGAGTACAGTCTGTGTGACCCTTTTGTTCTGGTAGCTAAGTTCAGAAATGGGGAGTCTTTGGGGAACGAAATAATTCTTTTTAACTCCTCTCATCAAAACATCCCGTAATAAATTAGACATGACCACATACCACATATGGCGCCTTAGTGGATGAGCCTTTGGAGGTGGTGTCTGTGTATTCTGCATGTGTACCCGTGTGACTGTGCTGCTAAGAGAGAAAATATTTGGATTTGTATGTATGTGCATGTGGCTGCTGATGATCATTAATTAGCAACCTGGAGAAGCTGAAAAAACAACCGGCAGTCATTAAATGTCTTATTTACAGCCTTTAAGTTCGCTTCCAAATGCAACCTGTCACATAGTACACACACATACACACAGCTCTAGGGGACTGTTTTTTTTTTTTTTTGTTTTTTTTTACTTTTAATGACCACACTAAACTGAAACGTACTCTTGTTAAAATTTGTAATTATGCATTTTTTATTTTGCGTTTAACTGCAGTTTGTGCTCTCTTACCGCCTTATACCCGAATGTTCTAAAGTACATTTTAACTGAAATGGCAAAATAAAAACTAAATAAATAAATAAATAAAAATCTGTCATTCCTACATAGCGTTAATTAATTGTGAAAATGATATTTTCAACTGAAATCCTTCATTTTTATGAAAGCCAGTGTTTAAATTTCAAGTAAAAATATTTGTCCACCTCTTCCAGTGCTCCCTGTCTAGACTCTGTAGAAGGGCTATGTTCCTACTGGATACCCAATTATCTGGTCAACTTTACACTCTGGACAGTTTACATAAAGTTTACATTATGCTGTGTCATATTTGACTGTAATTAAAAGAATAAATTGCATGTCCAGCGCCAAATGTCCAGTCCCCGTCTACCGAAAAACATCTCATCACTATATTGTAGCCTGGTTGGGACAAAAGAATCTAATGTTGATTACCTGACACATTCTGGACTTTCTTTGGGATTCAGAGCATTAAGGCCTCCTTACAGGGTCCCCCTCCTGTCCACTCCCTGTGGAAGAGTGATGTTTCCTCTGTGGACAACTAATTATCCGGGTCTGACCCTCAGCTGTCTCCATGTAGGATCCTATTAGGCAGCCAGCAGGTTGAAATCACCACCACCGACCCCCTCCAATCCCCTTCCGTCGTATATATTTATTTCCCTTCACTTCCTGCTTCTGAATATTAAGAATAGATTTTTACATGTATATGTGTGCGCTGGGGATGGGATTGATGGTGGTGGTGGCGGAAGGAGGTGTGCGCAGGGGGGGATACTCCGCTGATGGGTGAATGGCGGGCCTGGAAATGACAAGCAGGCTGACTGAATGCTTGTCCATCACTCCCCATTCTCTTGGTTACAGGTGGTCTCTCATTTTCCCGACCGGCGCATATCTGCCTGCCTTTATATGACAGCCTGGGCTCGCCAATTTGCATGTTCGACAGACAACAAACGGGCCTGTGCATGTCAAAATAGGTGGCGGTGCGTGACAGTTTCTACACAATGCTGTCTCCTTTTGGCTTGACCCTCGACCTCGCGCCATGTCTCCTTTCATAATCAGGGAAAGGGGAAGACGGGGCGAAGAAATCATCCAGCCTTCCTTCCTGCCTCCTTCTGCTGCTGCCTCTTTGGAATAAATCTTATACCAATGCCATTAGCTATGCTTTTCCCCCTCACTTTCTCTTATTCTTAGTCTGTTTTGTTCCTTCTTGCTGACTGTCTTTCTGTCCGTCTCTCTCCGTCTCCCCCTTGTCTCCCCCCCC
>JAPQRQ010000009.1:15191718-15216931 GCA_037367365.1 Apogon talboti | reverse complement strand
TTAATTTGGAAATTATGAGCAATTTAAAAAAGTTGGGGTGTCGAAACACCCCAGGTGACTAACGTAGGGTTAATGACCTTTTTTGGCGTTTCCACTGTGTCAGAGCAGGGGCCACCAGATAGTATTTCTTGTATCACCTTTGACAACGTTCCAAGTAGCTGAAGTGATACTAAATGTGACATAAAATCATACAGATCAGAGATTGGTCAATCCAAAATTGTTGCTCCATCAATGTGTATCTACACGTACATATGTGGCAGGCAACGAGGGCTGGGTTAGCAGGAAATCCAAAACAATAGAGTGAATTTTTGATTAGGGTCTATCTTGATAAATTAAAAGTTAAAAGAAATATATTGGAGACAGGAAAAACCTTAATATAACACTCTATATTGCATTGTAACTCAAGTGTCATCCTCCTCCATTGTTTAATTGCTTGTAGCTATAGTCACACTGGAGACATCACAATAATTTATGCTGTGTCGCTGTGATGACTAGCCTCAGCGTGAAATGACGATACCTGCAGTGGAAAAGCAACTTACTTTTGGCCAAACTGAGATTACCTCTGCTGACTTGAGGTGAGTTGAGCCGATGCCGACAATGGAAAAAACGTCATTATTCACGCCCAGTCCAATTCCAAACTTAAATATTGCAGAATACAAAATATCTTGAAAGGCATCACCACCTCTATTTACTTTATGTGGTGTTCAAGACAATGTAACTAGCAACTTGCTGATTTAACAATACCTGCCACAGGATTCTGCACAGTATGGGAAAGAGGAAAAAGGGGGAAAAAGCTGAGCTACCACAATATCAACTGCACTTTCACAAATCTGTGTGGTAGAAAGTTTATTGGGGCATCCAGGACTTGTTGGAAACCCATTAGCGGAAAATGATGGACTCAGTATACAGCATACATGGGTGATTATCCCATTAGAAGAAGGTCGTGCCTCTTTCTGTTTTGCCAGCTGTGTATTACATACCATATTTTTGCTTTATCTGTCCCATCTAAGCCCCTGCCACCACTTGGGGGTAGTTGTACAATCTGTTATTTATGTTTGCTGGTGATCCCATGGCCAGGAGGTGGGCTCTTAGTTCACACAAGTTATTATGCCCCTGGATAGAAACAAGGTAGGAGGAAAACACATCTCTTTTCTAAATGGTGTCGTCGGCTTTTTATTGCCGAAACTTTTTCTCACATTTGTTGCATCACACAACCCATTCTTTTGTTGTGGAACCCTTTACCTTAGATCATAATGTCACTGATGAGAGATACAAACCCTATAGCCTCAGGGTTTGCAAGTTTGAGAAAACCAATAACAAAACTCCATTGCACAACTAAAAACACACCACGCTATGACATGGGTGAAATAAAACCTGCACTAATCTAATTCAGTTTGTCTTATAATGAACCCCTTTACATGCACACTAATACTCCCATCATTATCTGGTTTCTGGAGTTATCAGATTATTCAAGTGATCATGTAAACAGCATAATCTGATATACTTTATCAGATAACGGCAGTTATCTGATTATGTAAAATCGGATTAACCCCTTGTAGACTTTG
This sequence comes from Apogon talboti, assembly GCA_037367365.1. Classification (NCBI taxonomy): domain Eukaryota; kingdom Metazoa; phylum Chordata; class Actinopteri; order Kurtiformes; family Apogonidae; genus Apogon; species Apogon talboti. The sequence continues at coordinate 15,215,366 of JAPQRQ010000009.1, read as the reverse complement.
CCTCAATATTCCTCTGTTTATGTAATGAGGTGCTGCTCAACTCTCTTTCTGAATGTACATATGTTACCTGGTTACCTCTGATCTCTGACGTTCACAGATCAGTTTCAATAGTGTTATTAATTTCATGATATTTTACTGGTTTTTGTATCATTTTGTTTAGTTTGGATTGTTGACTAATTTACATACCTGAGACTGGAAAGTAAATTAATTAATTAATTAATTCGTATCATAGCTATTGTATGTGCTATATTCAGATGAACAGTTTCCACTTAATTTAGAACCTTCTCAACAACACAAATAATTTATATTTTATATAATTTGAAATTGATTTGGGAAGATTACACACCTGGATATCTTTCTAGTACTCTGTTGTTTTCATGCGTTTATACCCATTAATCTGATTTAATTCATTCTTTTACATATGCACAAGGGTAAAACAAAAGAAATCATAGAAAACGGAAGTAACATAATCAAACGTGAGTGGAAGACAATAATAGGAATTTTGACTCAACCATCAGGACGTACGTACTTAGTCCAAAGAAATCCAATAACGGACTGAAATGTCTAAACCAGTTTTTTTTATTATTATTATTGTATGTCTTAAGTGCATTTAAACATGTCAGGTCTGATTCTAACAATTATCTGATTACTCCCAATTATGTAAATGAGCTCAATGTTGGAATGTGAAAATGTAGAAATGACTTGATAATAATCAACCTTGCAAGGAGTTTTTTTTTTTTTTTTTTGAAGGCTCAGTGTCAATCAATGTCCTTGACAAGAAAGTGGGGGATTTCTCTCATAGAAAACTCTCTGAGATTGTGAAGCTCTGGTCTTGGGAATGCTGCTGCTGACAACACATTCACCTCAAGGCATTTAGGAGAAGGTTAGACGAGGTGTCCAACCAGAGATGTCTATGTAAACAATGTCTTTGTAGAGACATCGGGGTTATTGTTAGAGGATTAAAGCATGTCTTTTTGATGTTAAAGGCAGCTGCCGATGCGAGTGTCACCTTCTGGTACAGACGAGAGGTTGTGGGAATAGGTAGGCCAGACAGCTACACTGGGCGTGTCCACGTGTCTCTCAGGTGTCAGGTAAGTATCAAGGAATCTGTTAACTACTCTGATCCCTATAATTAGCATAATGTTACTACACAATTAGTTGCAAATTAACTCATTAATGCTACTGACACCTCATACTGAATGGCATTACCAAAGGTGTATTGTGACAGTAGTTCTTCCAGGTGTCGGATACAAACGAAACTCCTTAAGCCGACTTAAGGCAATGAGGTAATGCGTTTGATTAACACTCACATTTTCCATGATTTAGGTGATCCAAAATCTGAAAAAGAAAAAAAAAAGAACTTCCTTATCTACTCATTCATTTGATCATTTTTGCAAGACATGTTGCCATTTTATCATTACATATTTTTTAATAATGATGTAAGAAAAAGAAAGGAAGGAGCAACTGCACATTTAGATGTGTTCAGGCTTACATATTCATTTAAAACAAAAAAAAAATAACTATCCCAAATCCTAGCTTGGTGGATAATAAAATCTCAGGTGCTAGTGAAAACAGCCACGTCTGGCAATGACTCAGTTATTGTTATAAAACAGACTTGAATGAAAACCTCATTAGTTTTATCTTTGAGCTGGAATCAGGGGTGCTGTCTGGCATGGATTCCCAGCAGTCAAAACAGAAAACAAGAGCTCACTGTGTGCTCTTTGAGACATCAAGGTGTCTGATCTGAATTGCTTTAGCTTGGAGGGAGAATGGGTTTACCGTCTCTGTGAAACTGATCCGTGAAGTGGATTAGGGATGGTTCTTCTTTTACTCAAAACAACACAGCTTGAGGAGGTAGACGAGGAGGTGGATGAAGCCCTGTCTGTGTTTGTGTGTTGGACTGCAGCCTTTATATCACACTGACAAATATCTGTTTACATTGCACTTTGTCATATTATTTGAGTAATAGAGAAACTCTCCGACTGTGCTGGAAACTATCTTGATTAAGTTAATGTGACACAGTTGCTTAGACAACTGGCAGGCATCTTATCCCAATTTCCCCACTCCATTTTCCTTTAAGTGGGTTACATATCCAACTTTAGTTTATGTTGTTGGACATCGAGTAGGGCTACTATGAAAGAAGTCAGTAGTTGGATATGGTTACTGAAAAAAATTGGCCACTGTAAATGGAAAAAAAAAGGGCGAGTAAGATGAAAACGTTTAGACTTGATTTATTTCATTACCGTGTTTCACTTAATAAGAAGTATCAGTCGTTCTGTGTATCCATCTTTGAAAACTAACTAAGTGCCTGGCTTATCTGTGTTTTAAAGATACAGTATATTAGACTATTTTTGATGCCAGTATGGCCCGTCCACATGGTTTTAGTCCTGGGACGGGGTCACACTGTGTACACGTACACACACAAATGTGCAGCCACAGTTTGTCCTTGGCCTGGCACCTCTTTTGGCAAGGTGGCAGTATGGCTCCATTACAAATGAGGGACACCCTAGCTGTGCCAATAGTCTCAGTCCTTTGGCAGAAGCCACAAAATCATCTTTTCTTCCCAGGAGTTATGACTCTGGAGAGTTGATCATTAGTCAGGAATCACAGAACCAGAGACACACTCATCAAATATAAGGTTGTAGCTAACCTGACTGTGGAGTAAGGCCATCTAAAAGTGGAAGGATGATTATGGGCTTTCTTTCACATATGTGTTAGTATCCAGTAAGGATAGCTAGCTTTAACCTGCTAAATGTTAAGTAAATGTAATCTGTCCAACATCCAAATTGGTCACGGTAAAACAGTGTCATTCAAATGTCTGTGAATGTTAAACAGACGATGACAATCCAAGGACAGAGCGGCGAATAGCACAGGTAAATAAATAAGAATAATTCTTGCACCGATCCTATTTTTACTCCTCACTCTGCATCACCAAACTCCCCATATGTTCACAAGTATCTGTCTGTGGTCTAAAAACTCCTGGGTTGCCTCAGTTTCATGAATCATCACTTTTTTTTTTTCCCTATCTAAAAATGTCTCCAAAAAAGTTGCACCTAAGACACTACATTTGCATAAAGTGAAGCTCACAAGGGGACACAAACAGCATGGGGTCGCAGAGTTGAACAATAACAATGTTTTGGTGAAATTTCATGGTGACTTTTTTTTTTTTATACCCAAAATGTCTCCCTTGCAGAACCATATAAACTTCAATTATAGATTATTATACTGTACTTATGATGTTTACACCAACTGACGTATGCATCTTGCAGCTCTTCATATCATATCCAACATAATACTGAACAGATGCCTTTGAAAATACAGGAACAATTAATTTGGAAATGATCGATGCCATCCATTTGTGTTTATGAATTTGGTTGCACACTTCACACTCATTTACATATGTCCTTTTATTTCTAAAAGCTGGCCCTGAAATCTTTAACTTATAACATTGGCTCTTGTACGCTGTTAAGAATCTCTCTTTAATCCAGTGGCCATTTATGAAATATGTGTCAGAGCAACACAATACATCCAATAATTTGACCATTTTACCACTGCCTTAATGAGTACTTTCCCACACGCCTGCACAACACCACTCTGGTAATGTTAAAGCGATCAGCAATCAAAAAGATTGGTTCGGCCATATAATCGCCAACGTAGATTCTAACTTTACAATGGGCTCTGTGTAATTATTCATGCAGAAATACTTTCGGGTGAATGTAGTGTGTAAGCTGGTACACCTGGGTAGAATTTCAGAGCTCAGAGGTGAATTGAAACACACACAGCAATGACACGATTGGGGTGCTGACACGTTCATTAGCACATAGGCAGATTTGACACAGCTGGAAGATGTAGCGAGGAGCTGCTGTCAAGATCTTGGAATGCTGCAAGACTGGCACAAACTAAGGGTTGGATGCTCATCGCTGTGTCATAAGAGACCTGGCGCTGTCTCGTCTCCTTTTTTTAAAATATTTTATTTATTTTCCTCCCTCGTTGTGTCGTTGCAACACACTGAGTGTCATCATTTGCATGAGTTTGACACCCCAATGTCTAGCTTCTTTGTCCTCTCTCCAACTTGTTTCCTCTCTGTCCGTCTCTTTTCCTCTCTCTCTCTCCCCCTCTGTTCATCTCGGTTGTCTCTTCCCCTCTCTCTCTCTCTCCCTCTTTTTCTCTCTCTGTGCCTCTCCTCTTTCTGCTGATGGTGGCTGTGCCATCCATGCCAATTATGGCAGTCGAGCAGGTGGCTCCTCGCAGGTGGTAGAGGATTAATCCCTGTAAAGACTTCACTTCATTAGGAAATCCGTTTAATGTGGCCAGTTGATTGATAAATCTCCCGGACCTCTCTCAGAGTCCCCAGATTACTGCCAAGTTTGTCTATTATATGCTAGGTTGACCCTAATGTCAGAGACGGAGAGAGGGAGGGATAAGACAGAAAGAAAGTGTTTGTTGTGACTTTTTTGCTGAAGTTAGTTCATGCAACTGTTATGCTATTTGCTGATTTAGTTGGATCATTTCAGCGCGTTTTGCAAAAGGAGACGGAATAAAAGAAATAGGAACTGTGAGGTCTGTAAATCTTTGATTGAAAAACCTCAAATTTAAGGCGGCTTATGTTTAGCTTTTATTAAATAAGTGACACATCAATAATACCTGTTTAGCAATTCAGAGAATAATTGGAAAGCTCATGCCAATTGTTTGTAAAAGGGAAAAAAAAAGGACAGGCTTATTAAATTTAATACCAGACTACATGTAAGTGCTACAACTATCACAGCATTTAAGAATGAACTGTAAGAACTTGCCCTTATTGTCAGACCACCCACACTCTCTTCACTGTGTCAAGCCTCTGCATTTAACTCAAGTATCTCCTTAACTCACCCCTCTATAATTTTCCATCCCAGTATTATCACAATTACCCCATGAGACGGGAGGGGAGGGAACTCCCCACCGCTCGTGACTGTCTGTGTGCCACCCGCGGGCTTGTGGTCTGGTCGGATTTGTGAAACACTGACAGACAACCCCTTCATCAAGCCTGTCAAACAAGGATGACAAATGTGTCTCCACATCCCCAAGATGCCTACAATATTTAAAGCCATGGGAGAATGGTGAAGCCGACAGAGAATAGCCCCTCCTGGCAGACGCAAAGTTCAAGCCGCGTCAGGCTGTATCATTCTCAAATTCTGAGGAGAGACTCTGAGTTGAACCTGATGGCATGTTGACTTAATGATTCTGACAGAGCATATACGGTGTCTGTCTCAGGTTTCTACAAGACAGGGAAGTGAAGTCAAAATATATTTACTGAAATGCTCATCGACTTAAAAGAGGATTTGGTTACAGTGCCACATATCATATGATGAAGATAAATAATGAAAACCTGCCATCTTAATCCTATCTTTAGTGAAAACAATAGTGAATTAAAAAATAAATTAAAAAATATTAATTATGAGTATAGTTCAAAGGCTCTGATACATTTCGACATTACATGACGGTGCACACACATATATGTCTGTACACAGACCCACACAACTTGATCGCTATCACCAAAAACAATAGCTTCGGGATACAGTCTAGCGATCAGGCAATCAAACATACAGTCATTCTTCTTCCAGCTGCTACCAAGCATGTAACTATATTGCTTTGCCCGGTGCTCGGAGCCTTGTCAAAATATGACAGAGGATCGCACCTTTTTTCCCAGGGTGAGTGCTTTAATTACAGGGTGGCTTCTAGCCTTACCACATCTGTACAAATGTCAGTACAAAGTTCACTGGTCTTTGTGGGAGACAGCGCTTCAAAAGCAATGTATATTGTGCTCATTGTTAGGCAACAGAATATTGTTATACAGAATCCATGCATTTGAGGTCATCCCCACCCTTCATTTTTTTTTTTTTCTATTTATGACAAGTCATGTGTGCTGTCATTACTCATGCTCACTATCACGTTTCTTTACCAGTCCCTGGCATCGGCACTTTGATATCTAATATTTTAATTGGTGCAGGGTCATACATCTTGCTGTCCTTGGCAACAATAAATGCGTTGTGAAACAATAAGCAGGTGTTTGAGATGGGATAATTCACTGCATGCAAGTTCACCCGTAAGGTCCACAACAGACCTTAGACACTCTAGATGAACTTTAACAGGTAGGAAATACATGCCTTTGCTTTCTCAGTTATGTACATTTATTTATTAACAAATTTTTATTTTTTTTAATCTAATTTAAATGAAGTGGATAAAAATTAGCTTGGTGTCAAGGTTTCACATAGTTTTTTCCTGCAGTAATAAACAGCTATATTTTGATTATGGGCATAAAAATAATAATAAAAAATATCTGCTAATTCAGAAGTGAAGTCCAGTGAGAACAATCAGTGTAAAGTTTTAGGCCATAATTTCTGCCAAAATCCCTAATTAACAAATAGTTTCTCTGTTCATCTGCTATGCTGTAATTTTAATGATTTCATAGCCTCAAATCAAGTTCATATTTAATGGTAATTGTGCATGACTTGTACCATGTGTGTGTTTTGTTTTTTTTGTTTTTTTTCTCGCCCTGTCTGTTATTGCCTTGAGCAGCCACTGTGTCTTTGTTCATACCCAGAGCTGCAGGTGGCAGCATAGTCTTAGAGGACATGAGAGGCTAGATTCCTTCAAAGATACACATACACGCACAGACACACACCACTTAGCCCCGTTGAGCATTCCCCTATTCCCCTGAAGTACACACTTTGACCTTTGGATATTTGTTACTCGAGAAAAGTGACATTGGGAGTCAGCCAGTGGCTCGCCGCTTAGCTTGACTGTCTCTGTTTGTAAGGGGGTGTAATAATTAGCAAGTTCTCAGCCTGTGTTTTTTAATGTCCCTAATTTGGCTCAGACAGAATCCATGTTTGTGCTACGTGATACCACCTGCATTTTCTGAAGTGTTTTCAGTGAAGGGGCACGGAGCTGAGGCAGGTTTGGATATTTTCTTACACACCATTTTGCATTTCATTACCATTGGTAAGGGACAGTGAGCTGTTTATGATTTCAAAACAGGCAGAGGAGGTTGAAGTATTTTGGCTGCAGGGAAGAATGCTTTTTACACTGATTTACCAGACTTGGAGGCTTGCATCTTATTATTTGGACTATTCTTTAACCTCAGCTGTTCAATTGTGTGAGACTAGGGGTGTTTACGACCTGCTTGGGCAAGCTTTCCCAGAGGTCTGAGGGTTATGAAAAAGAAGTTTTAAATAACAAATGCAAAAACAAATGTGTTTTAATTATTTAATAGGATTTTATTTGTGCATTATTACTTTTTTTTTTTTTTACAAAAAAGATGATTGACTTAAATTCAGAATTTAAAACCTTTCCACTCCATTATTTTCTATTCCATAATTCTTTTTTCATATTTTTTTTTAACTTTATGGAATTTTCAAGGTGTGTTACTATATTCACCTCAAAGAAAAATATTTATATATGAGCCTTAAAAATGAAATTACATATTGAATGAAGAAAATACACAACATACACACAAACACACACTGCCTGATGTAATTGTCCTTTCCAAAAATGTGTAACAATATATCATTCTATCCTTCTAAATGCAAATAGACTAAAAATGTGTCAGCAGTGTTGCTGCATATTTCAACAATTCACGGTGAAATGTCTTGGGTGCCATATTCTGTCAGCTCTACTGAATAAATACAAGTCCAAATGTCTCAAGGCTGTACATTGTCATTCATATAGAAATAATGTGATTCTTTACTGGTGGTGACCCCACATCTGGCAGAACTGTTAACCTTTTGGTTGTGTGACTTTGAGGTGAGTGTAGCTCAGCCTTCCCCCAACCATAGCTTTCACCTCTCTGGAGCTGGAGCAGTGTTAGGGTGCAGAGTGGGAGCCCTCGCACAGCTGAAAAGTGTGCGTGCATGTGTGTGTGTGCGCAAATCATTGCAGGGGGTTTTTGAGGCTGCCCATCTGGGGACAGACTCTGGGTGTTAAACACTGAGGAGCTGGAAGAGAAGGACCCTGTCAGCTTGGAGGACACAGCACAGCCAGCGCAGAGGTCACTAGAGCACACGCACACACGCAGTGGGCACACGCACAAATCCACTCATGCATCCATGCATGCACGCTGTCACTGTCCCTCTGCCTTCCACACATACACACACAAACCCACTCAGAGTTTGTGTCCTCACTCTTTCTGTCTCACTCATGAAAACACACATGGCTAACACTTTGCCTTGCTCTTCTCCACTTTCTTCTTTTATTCTGTCAAAAGTCCACTGTGGGGTCAGGGAAGCAGCAGTCAGGGGGATAATAGGAAAACAGCTCAAACAAGAAACTAGTGACACATTATGAGGGACAAAAGGATAGACACAGAACAGAGACAGTGAACAGAGGACGGCTCTCCTCAGTTGAACCTCAGCGTTATTTTTACACATCAAAATGAAAATATTTTATGCGTAATTAAAGCAGAAATATACTTTTTTGTACTATAAACAAAATTAATGCATTTAAAGAAAAACCATCAAATAACTCATGTGCACAAGGTCAAACATCCCTTGCTTTTTGTGTCAAACAGTTTGTTCCACTCTGATACAGCCAAAGGACACTCATTAACTACTTTAAACAATTCTGATTTGCATCGTGTGAACTAGTCAATCAGTATAGCACATAAAATGTACAAATGTAACACCACCAAATTTCAGCAGTAAAAGTGTATCAGTGCTGGAGGCAAGAAGTAATGATTGTGCTAAAACAAAACCTCTCTAGTCCAGTGCTTCTCTTTCTGTCTTTTTTTTTTTTTTTATTTTTTATTTTTTTTTAACGTGAGCACACACCGATACAAATATAACACACACTTCCTCTCTAATAAGCACAACTAGACTTGTCAGCTTGAGATGGCTTCATCTACCATCCATTATTTTTATGTCCTGCCTTTCACCTAAATGGCCTCTGCATATTCACCACGGGACTTACTCTTGCATCCTGGGGAAAGGACATACACACACACACACGCTGGAATATGCACCGTCAAAGGTTGGCCAAGTTAGATTTACAGCCTGGGACCATCACCTGTGACTTAGCGCCCCTGAAATTAGTCACAAATAGCATATTAGGGCAGCTAATCAGGCACGCCTGAGCACTTGGCTTTCTTTATGTGGTCATAAAGGCGAGAGTATATGGGCGCCCTCAGGCCTTGGGGTGAATGATCGTCCTGACCTCCAATGAACCAAAAGCCTCACACAGCTGGAAGGGATGGGTTGTAAGCAGGGGTACTCCCACAAAATTACTGTTTGATACACAGGGGAAGATGACTTTGCTGCATCAGGAAGTGATTTTTGTACAATGTAAGTTTCAGCGCTGCTCTCTGTCTAACTCTAGGGAACCATAAAACACACACACAGAGGAAAAAGCAATTAAAGAACCATCCCTGCACTTTTGAATTACTGTAATCTCAAAAGTAATACAGTGCAATCACATGTAAAAACTGCTTGGGTATAAATTCTGAAGTTTTTAAAGTACAGGTTTTGCATTTATTCATTTGTATTACACTCGTATGTGCTGTTGGAAATGTGACTTGAAGCTCATGATACCCCCACGATGATCGAATGGACTTTGTCAGACACTGAAAACTCTAGCATCGGCAAGAAACCTCACACCTTCATAAAATAGTAAAGCCATCACTTGCTCTCTGACTCAAGTCTGTCGAATGAACAGGGAAGGGCACAAGGGTTGAGAAATGCATAAAAGACAAGCAGATGGCAGGAATCAAGGAAGAGGAGCGGTTAAATAGCGATAGAGGAATGGAAAGAAGAGTTGTAGAGCGGCGAGGGGACAGAATCACTGCTGTATTTCAGACACCTTTCGCTCCCCACCAGGGAAATTGTACGTATGTTTTCATATCACAGTGATTATTAGACAGTCAGATCCAATATGGTGATTTAGTAACTACTTAACCAGAGCTCAGATATTCTGCCCCTAATTGACTTGGCGTGGCCTCACTAAATCACAGTCTTTATTTAAAACAGCTCTGATAAAATGAGTCGCTCTCATTCTTTCCGTCTCTCCTCCGCTCTCCTTCCCCTCCTCCTCCTCCTCCTCGTTCTCTCACTTCCATCTCCTTCTCCTTTGTGATTTAGCATTGAGGAGATGAATTTGAAATTTCAATCATAGAGTTGTTAAATATTGATGGCTCTTCTAAGTCGTTAACGAGGTCTCTGCAAGGACGGGGGAATCGGCCCCTCCGTTTGCCGGCCCCAGCTTCACCGTACCACCACCATCTAGAGGGATCCAGCCAGGTCAGGAGGTCACTGTACCCAACCATAATCTCCTAACTTCTATAAGATCTTTTAATGTCCCACAAAGGCTTTTCTCTCTAACATCGGCTTTTACTGGCTCTTATCATATACTGTATTACCATATGCAAAAAATGTCAAAAAACTTTCTAATTATGCATTATGTAGACCAGCTTTTATTCTCTGTTCAAGATGTGTCAATTATAATGAGAGCACTGGTGTGTGATTTGATATGATAATAGAAATCTTTAACTGGGTCTCAGCAGACCTCTTATGTGTCAGGACTGATCACTGCTGAAAGAATAAGTGCCTCTAGGCCACCGCAGAGCAAGGCAGCACTCAGATGGTTCAATATGCCACGCCATAAAACCGGGATGAGACTTCTTTTATTATTGCTGCTGCTGGAACAAACTCCTGCCATCCAATCAAACGTTATGTACTTTGAGATGTCATCGTTACATCTTACAAACCATGTCCCGCCAAATAAGATTTGTCTGTGCAGTGGGCTCACATTAATGGCTTGTTTTCTTGTTGGGTCTGACTTCAGACACCTTCACACTGATTAATAGGAGAGGAATTACCCTCATACTGCACCTAATATGTGCAATGTGTTATCAAACATGTTTAATTTGTATTGATTGGACCGAATATTACGCAAAAAAATTACAATTCTGATGATTTTTGTGTATTGGATTAAAGCTAGAAAAAAAAAATGTTAACACCCAGTTAAGCTAGGAACTGGGACTCCCATATATGTCAATGATGATAATGCAATAAAAAAGCATTTTAGGGGGATCTCCACTTCTGCACTTAGCCTCTTGGCAGTAGTTTGATCAAGACGGAATAAGCTTGTGACTTTTCAATTCCAGCCATAATTTGTTTCGATATTACATCTCCAAGATAGAGCAAGTGATGGAATTTTTCCTATCCGAGGCCGAGGCTGTAGGGAAGCTGACGATGTCCCATAATAGGTTATCACCAACCATATCTTTTGCAAAATAGAAACCCAACACATGTACATCTGTGGCCTAGTGTCAGAGTCTTAAATATACATCAGAAATGCATTAAATTTGCTGATTGCTATTCTTTTCCAACAGCGTGTCAAGCCCCAAATTTATTTTTGTTACGTGGCTTCCCGATTACTTTGAATTGCCACTGGTCTCTTGTGACATTGACGGCTTTGAAGGAAGTGACAACATTAAATTTATTTCCGTGCATATACGTGTCTGGGTGTGTGTGGGCATGTATGCGGGGTGGACAATGTACCGCTGCTTTTCTCTTAGATTGTTTGAGGTCCGTCAGTGGCTGCCGAGCCTTTTCATATTGTATGTAATTTACTGGAACCAGATATAGCAACACAGGTAGTGCAGAAAACACTAATCAAATCTATAAAGCACCACCGGTTCTCACAAGAAATGTAGCTGACACAAAAGAAGCTCTATTTGATTGGGTTTCCTTGTTGGATCGAGCACCCGCTGACCTGGAATCTTGCTTCTCAATCATCTCCTGCAAAGGGTGTGTCTCTCCCAAAATGTAGATAAGTGGGATTTCCACAGTGAGCTGAACCAAGTTGTGCACATTTCAAGAGAATGAGGCCTTTAGTTTTTTGCTTTGGCTTTAACTCAGAATAGCCAAAACGGTAGCGTCGGAAGATATATGCTGAGGTACAATGCAGACGGTATAACTATAACAGTATAATTAGACAGGAAGAGAGCAAAGAACAAAACAAAAGGAACAAAAAAGAACACAAGAGGAACGAATGTGTATAAAAAATAGGTGTTGTAAGCCGTGCACATTAATTTTCCTGCGACGTAAAGCCTTTGTAAGAGGAAGGCCAGTTAAGGTAATTTGGTTCGAAACAACAAACAACAGCATAACCTTGTTTTCTTCACTCTTGTGTAAAACAGAAAAGAAGTCCTTGAATGAGTCGGCTTAATGAGAACCCCATTCGGACAGAGGCATCAGGCTATTGACCTCTCTTGGGGCTGTGAGGAGTGAGTACTTTCACATGTTACTCTCTATAAATTTCAGCCGTCGACACAGAGCCCTATTTCATCAGGGGCCAGGCTGACGTGCCCTTCGGATTGATGTCCCCCCTGCCCATTTGTCTGTTTTACACTCCTTAGTGTCTTTGTGCTCCGCTAGATCTGCACCTCTTCGCCGTGATTGGGTATTGACAACAAATCAAAGAGGATAATATATGGTGATGTTTGCCAGTATCCCAACAAGACAAGATAGTTGTACGGCTGGCCTGACTGGTTTACATGTGTTCTCTGTGAATGTCAGAGAGACTGCATATTGATTCCCCAGCGGACAAAGAGTCATTCTTCTTCTTGTGACCAATACCTAGTTTAGTTAAAAGTGTGACAATGAAGAGAGCTGGGGGCAGTGAGTTTAGAATTAGGCCGTACTTGACATGCAATGAAAAGACCCCCTTCTGTGGAGGGGGCTCTTCATGACTTAGTTAATAGACTGGGAATGCAGTTATTGCTTAGCCTTCAGAATTCCTTTGCTTGCGAGGTAATGTGTATATCAGAAAAGTTTGTTTTCTGCCCCTCAGGCCTGCTCAATAAATGAACATAACAGCAGGTCCTTCTCTCCACCTCTCTGTCACACACACAAAACCTGACACACACTCACACACACACGCTCACTGAGCATCTTTTGAAATGGGTTTTGTATTGATTTTTGTAACTACCCTGTTAGATGACGTTGTGCCTTAGCGTGTCATTTCTAGATGGCCCTGCCCCGAGCAGGTCATTGAGGTGCTAACTGTCATTTGGAGGGACAGAAAAGCAATCATAGCTTTTTCATTACTTACTGTTTTCCCTCCCTCCCCCTCCACGTTTTCACTCTCTTTTTACCCCCAGTCGTGGGATCGTCTGACATATTATGGCTTCTGTGATTTAACTGCACTCTTAAATTAAGTGCTGGAATATCAAGCTGTAGCTTTAGAAAAATAAACTCTGTGTCAAGGGATCAAATACCCTGGAGGTCTAAGTCATGAACTTGTAGTGGCGCACTCATCAATTTCAAACTTGTATGGGCTTGTTCTGTTTTAGGTGTACACAGGAGGAGAAGGCTGGGGCTTGATTATGGTTGTATATAGGGTGTTTTTGTTTCATTTATAAATCCAGAGCTACATAGACTCGCAAAGTTCTGGGAAATCAACACAAAGCTCGTACACTGATTAGCATTTGGACTGTCTGACAACACTGTAAGTGACTGCGGCAACAAAAGGTTTGACATTGTTATGGAACTGAAATAACCTCTGTGAAAGTTAAGGTTACAGTAGTAGTTGTGTTTTAATTATAGTGGCAATTAGTTTATATAAAGGAGCAAATTTCTTAATAACCACTGGAAAGTCAGAGACCGTATACCAATTAGCATTTTCAGAGATTTGGACTTTGTGGTAATTCTAATAAATGATATTGGCCGCAGAAAAAAAAGTGACATTGTAAATGGCACTAAAACAACCTCTGTTAAATTTAGGGAAAAGGTTACAGTAATGGTTTTGTTTTAATTATACTCAAAATCTTGAAATATAGTTTACGCAAAGGAGCACATTTCTTAATAACCACTGGAAACTCAAAGATCCTATATTGATTATTATTTTCACAGATATCTGGACTATCTGACAATGCTAATAAATGATACTTGCTGCAGAAAAACATGCTTAATATTGTTTATGGAACTAAAATAACCTGTTAAACTTATTGTTAAGGTTATAATAGTGGTTATTTTAATAGCAATCTTAGCATTTAGTTTGTTTAAAGAGTGAATTTCTCACCACCACTGAAAACATCACAGTAGGAGAGCTGAAATCAACAGCATAATTCATGATTCACAGCTTTAACATAAACAATTACTGAAAACAGATACCATGTTTTCTATCTATTGCATGCGTGTAAATGTATTTTTCTTGTTTCAAGGATATAAAGCTACAGATTTATCACATGTGTATATAAATATTGGTGTTGACTAATTGTCAACAGCACTTATAATCAGGAAGAAAAATGAATGAAGTAAATTACTTGCAGTACTTTTGTGTACCATATCGTCATCTAAAGAATTTAAACAAACCCTCTGCTCAGTTATGTGAGATTACTAGCCTGTGCTAAGGAGTCATAATACTTCAGCTTTTTATCACCGACGCCGAGGAGCGCTGTGTATGGGCACCAGCTGCCACAGAAAAGTGAGCTGATGGAGACAATAGTTAACGGAGGACGAGATCAAAGACAAATGATGTGTACCAGTTAGCGTGAGTAGCGCCGCCGCCGCCGCTGCAGTGTGCTAAAGGCTCTAGTTTGTTTTTAATCAATGAGCCTGCTCAATGCCGCGGCCTTGCACTGACTCCCATCTCTTTATAGGGAACTTAATCACCTGGGCCATTCTGAATTCACTGAAAGAAGAAATGGGGGGTGATGTCACTGCTTCCTTGGGTTACTGTAAGAGCTTGGGAAGCAGGCCAGGGGGAAATAGTCACAAATGACTAGTACGGGCCTCATTCATTTACTTCAAGTGAGTTAATTTACTTAGTATAAACTAAATTGAACATTCATGTAATTTATAAGATCTGCTGCATGAGAATTTATTACAAATACATGCACTTCTGGATATGAGGAAAATTGTATAAAATATGTTTCTTTGACAGCTCAGTCGACAAAAAGGAAAGCACACAAACTTGGCTAAGCTTCACTCTCTTGCTTATTACGTGGGTCACCTTCAGCTAAGCCTTGCACTAATAACAACTACAGTGACGAGTGTAAGTGAGCAAGAACAAAGAGATAAAACCAGTATGCATCGCTCCCTGACCACCCCCGTCCCCACCCCAGTCAAAATATTGTTCTAGTTATATGTTAAGTGGGAAAGAGGAATTGTGCTGCCAGATTCATAATGTCATTAACGGTTAGGCATAAGGTTAGCTTTTACATCATATGCTCAATGTGACCCCATTACTCTCCATCAACTCATCCATCCAGACGTCCTGGGGACCGGGGCTGTGGCCCTGCACACCCCCTGTAAGCCTTTCCAGAATCTGGCAAAGCTCGCCTGCTTGCCCTCCCACCCCACCACGCCACAGATATCACACACACACACATACACACAGACACAAAATCAAAAGCCTTCACAAAATCTCATTTACATACACATGCGCAAAGATGCACATATTTATATACAAGCATGAGTGCATGGATGCACACTGAGACATGTAAGTTTACAGAGGCTGTACTTGGGGAACACAAACTCGCACACACGTGTGACGACGTGCACACGCCTGCTCATCACCCTGCTCGTCCATTGTGCCACTGGAAGATTGTGCTCCATTCCACTGAAGGTGTTATGGGCTGTTATCAGCAAGACCATTCCATGGATGGCTGCCCTAATTGAGAATAATGAGGGTCACATTGAACATATGGTCGCTGTTGTGTCCCCTTTCCCCCCTTCTTCTCTCCTTTTCTCTTTCTCTCTCACTTTGTCTCTCTCTCTCACTAACTCCTCCAGACAAAAGGTTCAGTCAAACTTTGCCACAGCCAAGCAAAGATCTGTGTGGCATGAGGGGGGAAAAAGAAAGGACGTTGTCAAAGTTGTTCTTTTTTCTACTGACAAGTTAATGTCCACACTGTCAGGAGAAGGGCAGTGACCAGGCAGTCAATCGGAGGCAAAATGCTAACCCCGCTGAGACGAGCACTGGTGGAAATACTGGCCTAAGCATTGTGCTGATAACAAGCTCCTTTGTTCTACATGTGAATATGGACATTTGCTCTTCGTTACCAAGGTCCCCTCTGTCATTGAGACTTTAAGAATAGAGGTGCCAGCATATTTTAACATCATACGCCGCACAGACAGACGGGCACCAGTGTGCTGATAGTGATTAAACTTGCATGTGTATAATAATTAAACAATTTTTGAATGTTATTTGACCTGGTGTGAAAATGCATTCATTGCATTTTTGTAGTGTATATGAGACAGAGGTGCAGGAAGGACATGATTCAGTGGTGGATAAAATGTGAATGTCAGTTGGAGTCAGGAACTAAGTTTACCGTTCTCCAAGCAGTTATGTGATATGGTTGGATTTCAGAATAAATCTTAGTAGCCTGCCACTATCATGTCATGTCTTTCGTCATTCAATATGTCTGCAGAGGAGATATCTAATGTACACAGTTAAAATCTGCCCAACTTGTGTTGCACGGGTAGATTCATGTCCTGGGCTTTGAGTACTTTATCAACACGGCCTCATGGTGAAATAGAAATCCTGGAGCTGTTCCCGGTAATAACACCGTTGCGACTACGATGAATTAATCTACTGAGACATCTCTCTTGCTTTCTTTCCGCCGGTAAAATTGTCTGCCCTTTCCTCACTCAAGGAAAAACTCTTCAAGCGCTTCATTAATTGCACAGACACTGTGAAGTTTTACGTTTTCCAAGAAGTTGTCAGGGGTCTAATGCTTTCCAGGTCTTTCAGCATTTGGTCAAAATAAAGTTAACAAATGTCAAAACAGTGCACTCGGAAACTACTACAACTGAACAGAGTGAAACAATTAGATTAGCAGTTACTCTTGTTAAATAACTGTCTGCTTATTTACGTGGCACACCCCTGTTGTAATGTCATCTCCAGGAAGTAACTTTGTATGAAATACTGTACTTCTCTGTTTACATGGGAATCATGCTGATTGGATTTAGATGAGCTAGTAAAGACGGTTTATGAGCCCACTACCAAACTGTGAATTGATTTGCTGGCATCTCAGTTTCTTGTATAATATCCTTAGGAGGTTGGATTTATGACTATCTCTGACCCAGATGCATTGTCACTGTGCTGTGTAGCCCCTGGATGCAGGCGTGGGTCTCTGGTTTCATGTAGACAGGTGTAGTCTTGACGTCTGATGATATGTGTAACATATGTGTGTAAAATGTAAACATATGCCTTAATGTACTGACAGAGCAGAATGTCCAAGTATACGGTCCATGCATTGATATACATGATATGTACAACATATGTGAGTACGGCATAGAAATATACTTCCATGCTTGAAGTGTATATCACTTATATCACTTACTCTGTGGTCACACATGTTATGAGCAGCATATGTGTTTGCTGTATTGAAAGCTATAACCTATCATACGGTGTAAATTCTTAATGTAACTTGTATATGCATGGTAATGCATCAGTTGGTGAATGTTCTCTTTTTTTACATTTAATGGTGGGAATATCCTCATACGGTTAATAAATTAAGATTTGTGTGTATTTATTGCACATTTTGATCACTGATTTGAACTTGTAGAATTTAAAGAGTAAATATAAAGTAAATCCTTCCTTATTATTCTTTAGTATTTATGTAATATAATAAATGCAGATATAATCTGATATTTAGTATTTGTTATTATTATTTGTTTTTTCTGAAGGTGAATAGGTAACAATAGATGGCTATCCACTGCAGAGAAAAACACAATCCAAACCATAAAACCTTTGTGTCACAAGATAAATGTAGGCACTCAATCCATAAAATATTGCCACTGTACATTAGGGCTGTATTGAGAAAATTCTGTCTTCATTTGTTTGACCGTTGAAATATAAATGTCCATACAGGCCCCTCGACCACAGCAGAAGCCAGCCGTTGACATTTCTCCACTTTGAAAACACAATGAAATCTGAATATTGCCTCGACTGAGCGGATGCCCTTAGGGAAATAATCCAGGGTCTCTGAATAGTCCCTAATTGAATTGTCTTTTACTAAATAGAGTTTGCTCTAATGCATACTCTCATCGGAGAATATGACAGCCTGTGATGCTTCTCATATCTGCCTAAAAGAGCCCCCAGATCCAAGGACCTATTAACTGTATTACCCAAACCAATATCCCTGCCTAAACCCATTACCCTGAACCCATTGTGTATTTTTGTCACTACATCTTTGCTCAAAATCCGAATCAGCCGGTGATGGATGCTTAACAAGACTACACTTTTATCACATATTCTGCTGACCTTCAACAAATTGCTTTGCAAGTTTGCTTCCAAGATTAATGTGACAGAGCTTCTTTCTTTAACACAAGATTCAAGGTGCAGAGGGGGGCCCTTGTAGGCCCACTGTTTTAGTTTATCCACGCTCATAGGCCCTAACCTTCATATGAACCCCTGCCATCCATCAGATGCTGTTTTTGTGAAGTCGAATGTTCGTATCAGTCATGTACTTATAGCCCTGCAACTGGAAAATGGTAAAGATAGTTTGGTCAATTAGCCAAAGTTGAAAATAAACAAATGTCCACCTACTCCCTGAAGAAGAATGGAGGTTTTCCAGGCATGGCTTGACAAGGAACAGGTTAAATACCTGTGTTGTTGTTTCTGGATAAGGCATGACGCTAGTAAAAAGTTCATAGAAATGATAAATCTTCAAAATCAACCCCCTAACCCTCCTCCCTTAGCTCCGCTCCACCCTCACATGAGCCAAACTCTCTCCAAAGGTGTAAATCACTTTGACCTGTAAAACCCCTAACAATATGTAGCAAAACATAACATATTGCAAGCTCTTACCAAAGAAAACGCCACTGTTTCAGCAGACGGGAGGCTCATCTCTAACTAATAAGTTTGAATCATGGCGTCTGTGTTGTCTATATTACTGAAGATACACAGCTGCATTGGAAAAGACGGCAAATATTATCCTTGACTTCTTACAACTGGCATGGTGTCAGACATCTGATGTTACTTTACATCAGGGCTTCATATGGCTGCAAACATGGCATATGCTGCACTTTTCTTTCAGGATGATTGGATGATTTTAAAACATGTATATTTTACAACAATCAGCATTCAATGGTTGTAGATAAGTAGCATAAGTAGTACTAAACTGATGATTTTTGATAGGAATACAGCCAGTTGTGTGCGGTGTGGTGTCCTTTTAAGTAATGTAGACAACAGCCTTCCGTTCAAATCCAGCAGGTTTCTTGCAGAAACTGCATTCCATAAGTATCTCCTTCTTAGTTAGCTTTGGAGAGCTTTTCCTTCGCTTTATCAGTGAGGACCTGTGTCTTATCATGACTAATGCTGGAAATTCCTCTCTGAGATAAGTAAAGGAGCTTAGGATTACCCTCTTGACTGAACATTGGAAAAGAGAGAGAGAGAGAGAGAGAGAGAGAGATGGAGTATGCACTGCATGTTTGTATGTGTGTGTGCAAGGGGAATCTATGAGAGGAGGAAAAAGAGTGTGTCTAAAGACGAGAGAGGAAGAGAACTGAGGAGGGGGTTCAGCTGGCTCCTCTGTATATTTTCTCAGTCGTGAGGCAACCTCACCATTAGTGTCAGACACTCAGATTATCCAACCAACGGAACAGGGATAAGTGGATTGATGAGGTGCTTCCATAGTCCCTAGCTGCTACAATGGAATCGGGCCCTATACTCCTGAAGCAGCTATTTTCCTCAAGGAAGGGCAAAAATAATGAGCTACTTAACCAGACTGTTCACTGCATTTCTGTCATATTACAGCTGGCTTGTTTGTTTATCCCAGACAGATCTATATTTCACTTTTTTAATTGAATTACTTTGATACAGACTAAAAGCCCTCAGCCTAATAACATGCCAATTACAATGAAGACCTACTTAGAATAAATATGAATATAATTCTGCAATTTATTGCTTTAAATACAGGGAGTGCCTGGCTCCCCATGACACCCATTGATTAATAATTGGTGCTGCAGTCTTAAAGGGCAATTAAGGGAAGCAATTTCAGATCTTCACTTATAAGTTAAAATGCCATTTGTCAGAAAAAACTGGGTACTCCTTACCTCCCCAGCTTTAGATCAACATCTAAATCAAATGGATATTCCCTGACATAATGTATGCCTGTGTTTAGGACAGTGGACGTTATGATTTCTGAATTGATACACCAGCATAGACCGGTGGAAATGTTCCTGGTGTGCTTAGTGTTTGCTTTGTAGCAATCTATTTTGAGCACTTTGCCTGATGATGCATTTGCATTTCATTGTCATTTGCATGTATATGCTCTTGAAATCCATACAGTAATGAATCCTCACATTCTCAATTTATTAATGGAGCTGGGCTTTGCAGCTTGTCTAAATCTAGTAACATATGTTCTCTAAATGTGCATTGATTTATTTTGGTCTTTGATAAATTATTCTCAAAAAGCGAAGTGTATATATTGGTTACTTAAGTAATGGCCTGTCTACAGCAAAGTATTCACTCACTGGCCACTCATAAATGCAACACAAAGGTAACCATATGGACGAACAGTTGTATTTGATGCATTGCATTTGTTTTGCTTGCTAAAGCAATACGGCACTTTTACTTAACACGGTATTTTGAGGGGATTTACACATATATTCTACCATAAAACCTACTTTGTGTGCGTCTACTATGTGTATGGGCCAAGAGTTTTATATTTGCATTTGTAGATATACCCCAGATGACCAGATTAGCTTTTATCATTAGCCATTAAATCAGCGACACCTGCAATTGCAATTAAATGCAAGCAACTATAGCTAAGTATGTTGTAGTGTTGACAAGCAGCAGTGCTCAGCTTTAAGATCTGAGGAAGTGTACACTGACACACAGCCCCTGTGAAGACAGGTATTCTTCTATATATGGCTTCAGAGTGTTCTTTAGTAAATAAACAAGGCTCATTACTGTAGTCGTGGAGGGAAACGCTAATGTTAATATAAAATCATCAGTGTGTAAAAAGTTATTATAAATAAGAAGGGCACATTTATAGATATTATCCTCTGGCTGACAGCAGATATCTTGGCAAGGATTTTGTAAATTTATGTCTTATGTATAAAATTCAACCATTTGGAAAAATATGGTTGGCTGCTTTAGACAATAAGCACACATGCAAGTGTTAATCATTTTCACACTGCAGTCTGTAGTTTAAGGTCTCCCTCATTCACAGCATGTTAAAGATAGCAGCAATAACAGTTTTATTGGCACTCAAGAGTTAACAGCTCCCTTGTCCTCGAGCCATGGAGGATGAAGGAGACAAACTGTGCAAAAACTACCAAAGTGCATATAAAAGTTAACCACTCGCCTTCTATAAATAGTAAACATATCCTGCTTTTTTTACCAGGAGTGAACTTGGAAACCTCTAAAATGGGTAATTTATTCTTCATGAGTTAACGGTAAAGTAAACAGGGCTGTAAGCTCTATTTTGTCTCAAGAAACTACTTCACATATGAGAGGTTGGCCTTCATTATGTGACTAAAGTGTAGAGTTCATGACCAAATGATTGATCTAATCTGAGGAAGGGGATTTATAGCGAACAGTGGATATTTTAAGGGGTTTTATATGTCAGTGCTGAAAATGACCTTTATAAATAAATAAAACAGCGATATCCCTTCACACATTAAAACCTAATACTATTATTCTTAAGAATGGAAAATTAGATGTGTATTCAGTTATTATCCACTATAATGTTTTCATTTTGGATTTAATGTTAATTTTTTTAGAGTTTAAAGTTTATTTTGTGTTGCAAGGCTAATATATCTTTGCAGGTATTGCAGCTTTGAGTGCCCTAACAAAACACCAGCTACAAATATCATACATTTTTATGTTGGAATAACACTTTTCAGAGAATAACGATATTTACAATACAGCCCAGGTTTACTTTTTTTTTTTTATTTAAAGGAAAAAATTAGGACTTTTGACTGCTAATATCTTCAATTATTCTAAATATTATTGTGCACAGTAGATGCCCTGTCTTTAGAAACACCATGCAGCAAAAAAGTGAACATATAGTATTAAACAGGCTGGGATATACAACCAGTTCATTCGCTCCCACCCCAGTCGCAATAATGGATATGTCTCCTTGTAACTTTGACCTTGTGTTTTGACCCAGCAGGCTGTTAAACCCAATACCTACTGGATATCACACAAGTCCTTAACAACCTTCCCAAGGCTGTGATAAGAGAATTATTATGCACATAACCATAATTTTGATTCCATCATTTGGAGCAGTGTTGTGGTTTAGCAGGTGGGAGTGAGATGTTTGACCTTGTTTGAACCCATAAATCTAATCTCATCATCCATCACCCAGTCAATTATTTGTCATTTGTGTTGTGATCAACTGCTTCAGGGGATGAATTGTGTCCCAGGTTTCCCCAACAGTCAATCTAAGCTTTTTTTTTCTGTTGGGACCAGGATGTTGTCCTCATCACAGGCAGCTTACTGTTATAAGATACATTCTTTGTCCTAGAAATGAGAAACTGGACAGCGCAGTGTCTAAGAATAACTGAAGATAACAAAGGTCAGTTTTCATACATCTATTTTTATGAGTAAATCAACACCCAACTCTAGAGGTTGTGTATTAAACCAAAAACACAGTCACTGGTATTTTTGACTTTCCAAAAGATTTATCAGCTTGCATGAAACACTGTGGGCATTCCGCTTCAGCTTGACACACTAACAGTTAGATTCATCGAACATGGATATTCAGCTCTTAACATGAACATACAGTACCTTACAATGAATGCATCATTTTTAGGTCAAAACTGAGAAACAACAACTGTACATGAAACTTCTTCAC
Organism: Apogon talboti; assembly: GCA_037367365.1. Lineage (NCBI taxonomy): Eukaryota > Metazoa > Chordata > Actinopteri > Kurtiformes > Apogonidae > Apogon > Apogon talboti. The sequence continues at coordinate 15,192,580 of JAPQRQ010000009.1, read as the reverse complement.
CCTGTTAAATAATACAACACACAGTTTTTCATTAGACTAAGGTGCCCTTTTGTCCGCTAGTCTTGCTCTTTTCAGTGCAGCCACAATCATTCAGTATATTAATAATGAAGAAACGCACAGAACAATTTGTTGCTCTTTTATCGATGATGTCTTGTAGTAATTATTTTCTTCCTGTAAGCAGAAAATTCAGATCTTTACATATTTAGCAAATCTGTATTTACTCAGTCAAATGGGTTAAATGCTTTGCTATAAAATAATAGCTCAAAATGCCCTGAATTATGAAATAACCTTTAAAAATCTATAATATATCATATTTGCTCAGTTCTGCGTGTCTATAATACTTTGCATCTGCAGACCTACAATAATATGCCTCCATTTCAGTGAAATACGTCAGACCGGTAGTTTGAAGGCTGATGGGAAACAAGGCATTAAGGTGGAATACAAACTGAATTGTCCTAATGCTCAGGTGTAAAAAAGGGTAAGTTATACAAATGCTAAAGTTGAGTTCGGTTTTCCTCTTTAATTCCCCCTTTATCTTTGTTCTGCCCTGACTGCCTCTCAGCTTCCAGCCTGTCACAGTGAAAGGGCATAATGGGCCTGAGAAGATCAACCCATCTAAAGAGGGATTTGGAACCTTTCACCTCTGAGAAATCCAGGCAGGGGGAAGCTCCAGGGTTCATAAATGTGCAGGACTGCACATTTTCAAGAGGTGTTAATACCCCTGCCTGCTCTTGTCTTTTAAATCTCATGAAAATGTAAAGGAAGGAATACATTCAGTTTTCTTTTTGGGATTTAAAACTATGTCTGATTCAAATAAAATTAACTCTTGCAGAAGTGTGTGTGTGTGTGTGTGTGTATATAT
>JAPQRQ010000009.1:15169226-15187631 GCA_037367365.1 Apogon talboti | reverse complement strand
ATAAAGTCAGGGGTTTGGGTGGGGTATATGTGCCTGAGGAGATACAGCATCAAATATGACAGTGGTAGACAGTGCGGATCCTTCAACACTCACTCAGTTTTATTTGATAGTACAGTGGCATTAAAAGCAAATATAATAAAATTTTCACCATCTGTAACACAGTGGGATTTTCTCAAACCGCTTTCCTTTACAGCGCTCCCTGGTGATAGTGTTTCTACAACTTCAATGATACCCAGGTCTTTTTAAATTCCGTTGGATGTTATGTGTCCTTCACTCTTGCAACAAATCCACATTAGAGGATTAACCCTAATCCAACTCTAAACCCAAACCCTAACCCAAATAATTTATCTCATCCTGTATGACTTTTTCTAACATACTGAAACTTTTGTTTTTTCTTTTTTTTTTTTTTGCTTGCGGCAACTTGGGACGAAATCATCCGTCCTGAACACTTCAAACAGGGGGAGGGTGCAGGGTTTAAGTGAAGATGATCCACACTGCCTATCTTTCTGTGCCAACTGACACTGCTGATGACCCCTGAGCAGATGTTCCTTGTAATAATCTGCAGTTGAGAGAGGCATGCACGCCAGGTGGAGAACCCCGGGTTCACTCCCAAACGATTTTCCCTGTATAAAACAAAAGGAGCTTTGAGGTATCGGCTTTCGGCGACACAAAGATCGGGGTGTAAGGGCCTGCAGAGGGGAGTACTTTTAATACAATTAGAGATCTTTAGAGGCAAGCAGCAGGGCCAGGCAGGCAAACAGGGCACTGGCTGACTGACCGACTGCTCGGCTGACTTGGCAAGACAAAGACAAAGATGTTTAGACGGGCGCAAACAGGCTTTTAAAATGACACAAGGTGCACTGTCACGGCGGGTGTTGAGGTAAGAGGAAATAAAGAGGAGGAAATCAGAGAGCTGTTGGGAGATATGCCATAATATCTGTAAAACTATCTGGATCTGGTTTTAGTTTGGGAGGGTAAGGGGAGGGGGGGGGCTAGGCAGAGAGAGTGTCAGTAAGTCAAAGACAGGAGAGAGAGACTAGGGGACTGGAGCCGCCTGAGCCAAAGTCCCCTAAGCAAGGGCACAGCTCCTGTTACCGCCTGCTAATGGAGTGGGGCTATTTCAGTAGCATTGATTGACTGCTTTCTTCCTCTGAGCGAGCAACTTTCTCATATCTGGGGGAAAATGGATCATAAGCACCCCGGCAGACGAGAGCTGGCTGGTGGAGAGGAGAGGATGATGTTGGTGGCACGAACACTCCTCTGTTTTCTCCCTCACCCTCTCTCTTCCTTTTCCCTCTCTGTGCGACTATCTGGTAGCACAGTGGTGGCGGCGGCGGCGGAGGTGGAGGCGGAGGTGGGGTCGACTGGGTTTGGAGACTGAGAGTGAGGCCAGCGTGAAATTCCTCCAAAGACCTTTAGGGGGTGCAGTCATTCCACCTTGGAAATGAACGAACCCCCCTCTGCTTTGTCATAACTGTCAAATGCATATCTTTCCTGGTTGATTGTTTTCATTGTGGGGAGAAGGGGTAAGGCTGAGGTAACTTTGACAGATTTCCTGAATAAGAAATGGGACAGGATATGAGAATTTATCTGACAGGTATACACGGCTGATTTGATACCAATGTGGAGCTGGATTAGCAGGTCACAGCCAGTTTTAGTACCAAATTAATGATGGGTACTAATTAATTTGACAGGGTGGTATAAACTAGGGCAACATCACGCACTCTTGCTGCTGCTCAAAGAATAGCCGTTGTCTTGACTGCAGTTCCCCTCAACATGAACAAACAGTGGACATTCATAATCTGTGTGTATTAAACAAATCCCAGCAAGTTCTACTTTCTTTGAAGCCTATTAACTAAATTTGTGTTTGATAGAATATTTCTGTTGTATTGGTTATTAGAAAATTGACGTCCAAATGCAGTGTTTTCCTTTTTAATCTCATTCGGTTTACATTAATTCTAACTCTCATTTAAAAATCCAAATGAAACCTTGAATCGGTCATTGCACAAATATAAACACACAGAACCCGGTGTTCACCACTGTCTTTAAACATCTGCTAATGTGCCTTCACTGGCTCTCTCAGCCCGAGGCATGCAACCGACTGTGTGTGTGTGTGTGTGTGTGTGTGTGTGTGTGTGTGTGTGTGCGTGTATGTGGAGAACTGTGATGAATGCCTAATTATCTGATTATATATGTTTATTCTAATTCATCCCTCTGGAGGACTGTGAGCGGTGCAGAGAAACCAAGCACCAGACACATCAGCTATAAGTGGCAGAGGAACTCCCCTCACCACTCACTGTTTAGTTCTCCGCATTACATCCGCTCACCCATTCATAATTTGTCACTGAAGTCATAATACATGTATCTATTTCATCCGCAAAATAATCTTTAGACTTTTTGACCCTTGATGACGCAAATCGTGGAAGTTCAAGATGCTTTTTACAGTAGTAAGTAAATTACATATTACTTAATGGTTTACACATGGGCTAAAATGCTAGTAGTTTTGTAAGATATTTACTTGATTCTATATTTCAATATTCAGGGGTTTTCAGAAGGACATTTCTAATTTTTTATTCAAGTAAAATAAGTTAAATTCTGAGCATAATTAAACCCACTTTCCTTTTCTTACCACACACATTATATCTGAAATTTTACATCAGACGTACACGGAATAAAATTAGCTTTTAAACTGATTCAATTTGATTAAGTTTCAACAATGTGAATGCAGTAAATAGGGCAAATAAACTCAAAAGACGGCATCCTGCACATCTATAAAAAATCACACTGTATAAAAATGTTACTGAAATGCCATCAAAAACATTTTCCAGAAGTTAAAATTGTATTTTTATAAGCTCAGACAACCGGAGCAAATAGCTGTGGTGATTTTGATAAACCAGTTAGCAAGTGTGGATCAATCTCCTCAAGATTTCAAAGGTGCAGCTTTGAATACAGACCTTTAGCCCTTTTTTTTAAAAAAAAAAAAACTTTCCTTTGTGTTTACCCCATCACTTTTTTTCACTATTAGGCATTAATGTTTCCACAAAAATAAATAAATAAATAAATAAAAATAAAATACACATTTCTGTTCAGTGCTGTGGCTTTTAAATATGAGCCTCCACTGAATATGCAGCGTTCTTATCCTGCACATTTGAGAAGGACGTGCTTAATAGGTTTCAACTACTATTGGCTTTGATCAAGTTTAAAGAGGAGCAAAAAGGGCTGTGTAGCTAATGCTGATCCCTATGGCTTTCTTCAGTCTGTGTGCTCTCTCTCCTGTACATGCATGCACAAAGACACACACACACTAACACACAAACCCCTCCATTCCCCGCACAGAAGCACTGTCTCCCACACACATATAACCCCACCAACCGTGAGGCTACAAATAGCTAACCAAGGTGACTCTATCGATCTCCAAACAACAGAGAGACACAGAATGAGAGAGAGTCTGAAAGAAGAAAAGTATGTATCTAAGTGGTCAGTAAGTTAAGACCTTTTGCTTCTTGTTAATCAGGTGTGTGTTATTCTCTTAAATAAAACATTTATCCTTACTTTCCTCTTTTTGAAATACACTGCTCGTAAAGTTGAAATAATTTTGCTTTCAGACACATTCCTCTTATTATCCCTATTTATACACATCAGTAATCACCTTTGACCTGGTGCAATGCTTACATACTGTTATCGATTAATTATAAATCATATTTTCACTATCATTTCATGAGAAAAGGTAAACATATGTTATTCCAACTTTATAGGTAACTGCATATGTCTAAGATTATGACAAGTACTTTGTGTCCTGTATTTAATTCTGCACTTCATATTCCTGCAGTGACCCAAACTAGTCTGAAACCTTCAGTTTTTCATATTTATACATATACAGAATGAAATATTCCTAAAAATCTTCCTAATGCCTGTCAGACAAATGCTGCTGGTTTTTAGCTTTACTGTTTACTTTATGTCTTCATTCATGTTTCATTGAGTTTAATGCACAGTCAACATAATAAGAAAAGCACTGTCCTCTTGACTAAATGGCAATTTTGTCAATTTGAGTCCATTATATACAATACCCATAGAGGAAAAATACAAGACATCATGCTCATCTAGGAGTAAATCAATAGTAACCTGCTCTTCCCTGGACATACTTTAGTTTAGGTCAGCACTTGATTCTTCAAACATGTAAATTGATTGTCTGTCGGACATTGAAAATTGCTTTAATGGTCCTCTTTACAAATGCGGTTTGTATTGATTGCATTAGATTCTGAATAGCACCCAAGCAAAGCAATTTTTTATTTTTTTTATTATTGCTTTCTGGATTCTACAGGTGATTGCTGGGAGTATGATAACCAGGTGTACAACGCATACACTTTTAATCTGACACTTTTCACATTTTTCAGTGTAAAGAAGTTTTCGAATAAGTTTTTAAATGTCAAATTATAAGATGAATTTGCAGATTCTTTCCCAGTGATTTAATATGCTGATTTTATCTGAATATGGATATTTGAAAGATATTTTTATTATTATTATGTTTCTTGTCCTTTTTGCCTTTGCATCTCTTAAAAAAACAGCTGTCCATTCATATGCTGTATTTTAAGTGTCCTTTAAATCTTTTGTTTTGGTATTTTAGTGAAGGAAACATTTTTGTATAAATGAAGTTTTCATAAATCCACCTTCGTGAGCAAAGTGAAATAAACAAACAACTAACAAACATAGGACGCAGTTTTACAGCAGAAACTGAAAGGATATCCAAAGTGTGTCATGTCTGTGCTCTCGTAGTCTGTTCTCTCCTATCCTTCACTGTTCTATTTACAGTGCTTTGGTTTACTGTACTGGCTGGTACTGATCTTTGTTGCCGCGCTGTGTGCTCTCTATTCTGAATCAGTCTAAGCGATAAAAACGCAGGAAAGGAGACACAGAGAAAAAGAAAGAGCGAGTAAGTGACGGGGTGAGAGGGAGAGGAAGACAGGGGAAAAGAGAGTCTCCAGGGGCCGTGAATGGTTGGAATGCACGTTGAGGCTCGGTGAATGAGCTGCACACTGGGCTGAGGGGTACTGAAGGTATTGTGTTGAGGCAGCAGGGGTCACAGTGGCTGTGACTGACACCAAAACAACATTTCATGGCAGACGACACTGGTTAAAGGCCGTGGCCAGGCCTTCTACCCACGACCACACCTTGAGTATCAACAACCATTTCTTTTATGGTGAATTCTGTTTGGTCAGGCTGAAATGTTTTTCTTTTTGTTTTCTTTGTTTCTTTTTTTTTTTTTCTTTTTGGAATAAAGATAAACACTGAGCTTGTAGGGACAGGGGTGAAGATATTGGAGTAGTACTTTTGATTGGTCACAGGACTCAGTTTGTAATGTGTTTCAGTTGTGCCCATGAGCTAACACTCACCTAAAATCACAAATGTATTATGCCCTGAATGAAACACTACGGTGACATGCCTGTCATTTTAAAATCATCTGTAAGTGAATTACATGTTCCTTAGCAGCAGCCACGGGGCATGACTGTGAAATTGACGAGGACTGAAAACTGCAGCCCTGCTCTGCTCCAGCTTTCTCAGCCTCAAGTTTTCATTGCTTCCTATCCACTTATCAATTCCCTTTAATAGTGAGGTAGCTGGATGATAGTATAATTAGGCAGCTAACATCTCTTTTAGGAGTCTATTGAGCATTCTAATTAGTAGCAGATTAATGGGCAGTGAAGGCTCAGTCTCACACTATCAACACCAGTGACCCACTGTTACTTTCAGCTGTGCACCGCCAGGGGCAACGGAGAGGAGGGTGGAGTCAGGGAGTGGACAATGTGTGGACATGGGTTGAGGCGATGACTGCATGTGCATTTGGGGGCATGTGCGTGTGTGAGGTATAGAAAGCGGGGTGAGGTCAAGGATTTTATGTGTGTATGTGTGTGTTCTGCAGGGAGTGTACCTCCAGGTCCTTTAGAACCATTGTGACGTACTGAAAGTCTCGCCCTAGGGGTGCCTGAGCACTAATTCTAATTATCACCAGATTACAGAGATAATGGGAGACCCTGCTGTCAAGAATCTAACACCTCTCTCTCAGGCTCTTTCTCCCCTGCTCTTTCTCCCTCATATGGCCATTTTACAGCCCAGCAGTCACTAGAGTTGCCTGGTAAATGCTACAGAGTGTGTTCGGGAGAGAATGAGGTGCAGAGAGAGTAGTTTTAGAGTATTAGAAAAGGAGAGTGGGTGAGGAGATTGAAAGAGGACCAGAATTGACAGGAGGGTGAACGTGAGTGAAAAGGAGTTAAAGAGAGAGTTAGAAGGAGATAGAGAATGATTTAGTGATAAAGAGAGACTGCAAGGTGAGAGGGATAGGTAAGTGCTGTGGAGACAGAAGAGGAGAAATCTCTCTCCTGTACCTTTTTTAACTTACTGCAGGCACACTAGTTTGCAGAGGAGTGTGTGTGTATTTGGTGCCCATCGAGTCAGTACATCAGCATCAGTTTCAACATTTTCTGTCTTTTTCCAGGCACAACAGTTGTTTGCAATTATTTGTTTTGGGTTTAAGTTGAGTACAATACATCATGCAGTATGTTCGCAATAAGAGCAAAAACCAAAAGACATGCAGTTTGGGTAAAATCCAAATAAACAGTAGACAATGCAAAAAGAAAAAAACAAATCCTATCATGTCAGTGATTTGAGTTGATTTATTTCAGTTCAGTTTACACAACAAACACTCCAAACTTTATTTTAAGACACACATTTACAAGCCAAATATAAATTCGCTGAAGTATAAATGTTTTGCAAATCAGAGAGCGTATGAGGGATAAGGTCAGGGAGTGTCTCCCTATAGAGCAGCAAGTGAACTGGAGTCTGTGCCAAATGGCCAACACCACACTGTTCTGCCAATCTGTTGGAGTTTGGCTCTAAAATGCACCTGCGGACACCCTGAGGCCTGGAGTCGGGTGGTTTATCATTGCTAACTATTCAGCATCAGTGGGCTTCAGACTTCTCCTGCGGGAGACATTTTTTCAAGATACTATTTATTATTGACCTCAAAACAAATTAGAAAAGTTCTGCTGTAACTATGAAAATATGTTTATAAGTATTTATTTATTTATTTTTAATTTTTGTCTGTAAAAAGGAATGGACTATTGTGTCAACCTAATTTTCTTTGCTCCACCTAAAGTGTAGGACTTACGGTGTGGCCCCTCTCAAATAGAATTACTGAACACATAAAGTCAAATGTCAAGAGTTGTGCACTCAGTTTAAATGACTGTTCATCACCCTGATGGATTTACTGGGCGGGGGAATCCTGTTTTTATTCTCAAATGAATCTATTCAGGACTCTGATGGGGGCCATAAAGAATGACATATTTATCTTCAGGCTAGGTGGTTTGACAAGGACAGCCACAGTGAGTTATTACAGCATGCAGAATGGAGGCTTCAGCTGAGACCTGGCTTTACTGTACATCGCCGCAATGCCCTGCTCTACTACATCCGAATGGGCAGCGTTTAATAGGACCATCAAATGTATGTTCTGATTATAGATTTTGATCATTTCTAAAAGCCGTCCACATCACATAGAACAGAACCGAATAACTTCTCGACACGGCTAAAATGATTTAACCTAAATTGTCATTGTTGCATTTGAGCTTCACAACCACTTTTCCTTGATGTTAAACTCACTGACATGATTATCAAACTGTACACACTGCACACTCTTCCCTCCGGCCTTATTAATACCACCGATCATTAAAATTTATCAACCACCGTTTTATTGCTACGTACTGTATATCATAAATCCTATCGATGATGGTGATATATAACTGTCTTTCATTTATTATGAATCTTACATCATTATTTTTCTTACAGGGCACTGTTCTCTGTACTGAATGGCTATAAATCAGCCCTCCTTAATTAACTGAGCTGTGCAACAACAACAGGTTGCATTTAGAGAATTAAATATTGACTATCTATGCATGTTATTGAAACTCCAGATCCATTCAGTGCTCAGGAAATACATTTCTTCTGGGTGTGTGAGGGCAACGCAGCACAATGCAAAGTGAGATGTATACAGATAAACACTGCTCAAGCCTGGAGACATTTTACTTCCTTAGTAAAATAAATTATCATTATTAACAAACAATCAAAATCATAATACTGATAACAGTTTATCAGCCCTTAACCTGGAGCTTTAAAATGCTATGTTGCAGTAATTTTGATGCAATATCCCAGTATTGAGCCTTTTGCACTTAGAATTCTTTATTTGCTATTGCACTTTTAGTTGTTCTTTCTATTCCCTATACAGTATATAGATGTGTAATTGCCGCCACATCACCAACTCGTACAACAGGGAGAAATAGAGATGGGAAAATCGACTTTCCCAATGTGCCTCATGGTTCAGAAGAATGGTACGTTTATCATTTATGTATATATTTCAAAGGCCTGCTCCTGTAAAGCAATCCACTAGCATTCTTTCCCTCCTCAGTCTGTTCTGTGGGACCGCTGTGTTGTCTGCCGTGGCATGTTGAGCTCGAGCTGGGGAGTTAAATGGATTAATTACCTTTAAGGTCCTTTTGCGTCTTTTATTTCACAGACAGACTCACCAGGGGCTTTTGAAATGCACACATCCCCCCCCCCATTCCTAATGACATAATCACGTAATTAGGTGATTTTCAAATAGAATTGCCACATAAATAGGGGGTTAATTTTCCTCCTGGTCTATTCATCTCGTTTGCTGGTGTTTTAGGTCAGTGGTTACTACAAGTCTAGAAGACTGTAGGACAGAGAGGGGGAAAAAAAGAACAATAATTTGACAAAGGAAGACTGTACTCAGTAAAGAAGAGTTCTCAGCGAGTGCATTACTGCGTAGAAAATAATATGCAACATTTAAGAAGTGACTTTTTATGTTATATGTCCAATGAAAAAAATCCAAACACTTTAAGCAACATATCCACTTTCATAAAGAACAGTATCCCACTTCAGACTTAGCTGCAAGCAATGGAGAGAAAGGACAAGGAAAGCCCCGGTTTCCAGAGCAACCGATCTCAAATAAAGATTTCCCCTTTTCTTGGAAGTTTTGTGGTGACACGGCTGAAATGCTCTCCTCATTGACTCCAAACACAGGTCTAGTGCTCACAAACACTTGGGCCTGTGTGGAGTGGTCTAATATGTGATGTGAAACAAGAAGGTGTCCTTTCATTCAGGGCACCGTGGGCTTTAGAGAGAACAATCAACAGCTCTCTGCAGCAAGAAGGCATGAGGAGCAATTTCTTTCTCCTCCCAGTCACGGGAGGAGAAGAAATCAGATAATTAAATGTGAGAAACGGCGTAGAAAGAGAGAAAGGGGATGGACCTTTCTGCACGGCTACCTTCCTGAGGCTACCTGCTCAGGCGTGGAGCTAGCAAGCAAGCTAGCAATGGTGGTATATAGCAAGGGCCCTGCAGCGTGGAAATGGTAACAGAGCAGACCGTGACAAAAAGGACGGCACGGCCCCTCAATGCTCCACCTGGCAAACACAGACGGTTGTCAGGGACCGGCAAGTCAGGCATGTCCTCTTCAAGTGGCACCACGTCCATCAGAGCTCATTCTGAATGGGCCCTCTTGCTGTTTGCATGGCCTGAGCTCCAATGATATGCCTCACTCCCCTCTGAAACTCCATAGACTGGTTTCACTGTCACAGCAATGGGAGGAGAGGTGGTGAGCTGAGGCTATTGTTGAAGACAGATAATGGGAGAGAGAGAAAAGTGTTAAAAATGATTGTGTCTCTGTCGGGGCTCTGTGTAGAGATCTGTGGACTGAATCACATCATAATAAGGAAGTGAAGCGAAGCAGGTCCCTTTTTTATTCTCCTTCAACAAGACATGACATGGCAGCCATGTTTGGTCTCCTGGTCAAATATGTTGGATTAACTAAGCCATTGTCCAGAAACAAAGAGGCTACCTCAGAACGTGAACCCAATAAAGAGGTTAGAAATGGACCCGATACGAATATCTGTGATATTATGAAAACCAACATCAGGAAATGCAAAACAAGTAAAATATTTGTCATTGTAAATAAAATCCATCTGGTAGAATAAAACATGTGCACAGAGTATGGTTTACAACAACTTGTGCTGCTAGGTCTTACATGCAATAGCAGTGGGAATAATGGTGCGTTATTTTTTAAATCGGTTACTTAAAGCTTAATATTAAACTGGTTTATTTTAAACTACATCCATCTGGCCACTTTCACACATTGCATTTGCACCTGCTTTTTTCTATAAGATAACCCATTTGCAGTGAATGATGTAGCTGTTTTCTCTTTAAAACTGAATTGATTATCAGTAAATTGATGGGGATGGAGAATGTCCAGTTTTGCCATTGTTTTGTGGGCATTATTGTTTCAAATGAATTGTTTTTCAGTGGCAATTATTATCCTGAATGTTCTCCATTTGTGTGTGTTGCATGTGCTTGTGTATTTGCTCCTGGGTCTCACATGAATACAAATACCTCTGTTAAGGGCCAGTGAGAGCAAAGCTTTCTTCACTCTATTGACTGAAAATCTAGTTGTCTCATCTCTCTAAGCAGATGTCTTTCCCCAAGCATCTGTTTGTATTAGTACTGTAATTGCTGGTGATAATAAGCCCATTGATTCAGTATCTAAGGAAATAGTCAATCAGGGCAGCTCATTCGTCTTACTTTTCCTGACAGTTTTCCCCTCTAGCTAAACAGACAGTGCCAGGGCCTGGGATTTGTTGACTGGGTTGGAAAAGCAGACTGTGGTGGGTTGGGAATGGCCAGCCTGTCGACTCTGAGTGAGTGATGGGATCGGTGCAAACACACCAGTGACCCAATGGCCCTTACAGGAGGCCCAGGGTGATAGATGTGTTGATTTGTTTGTAGACGCCTAAGCCCATTCTGTGTTCATTCTCTCTGTTCTTTCACTTAGTGTCTATCCATTTTCTTTTTCTCTATAAATTCTGTTTCTGATGCCGTTTTTTTTTTTTTAACAATTCCTTTTCCCTCCTTAACTCTAGTTATTGACTACTTCCTTTACTTTCTCTGACTAATGTAATGTTCACATTTTCTCTTAAAGCTCCAATGGATTTTAATAGTTTGTTTAAATGGCCATTTCCATTAATGACAACCACACTGTTGCCCATAAATTTGGAATGAAATAATTGTGACAATGTGATTTGTTCTTGATGGATAAAGTGTAATCCTTGTACCTGATCAAAGGTGATTACTGATGTATATGAAAAGAGGAATGTGTCTGAAAACAAAATGATCCCAATGTACAGTATATGTGTTGTTTTCTGTAACTGGTGAAATTCCACCAATACCCTTTGCATAAATGTTAATGGAAATTCAGAATTGCCATCAATACCATGTAATACTATAAATATTCTATAATGTAAAAGTTGCTTATATATGCATGTTAATCTAAAAACAAGTACACAGTTACAAAGTGAAAAATTGTGAAAAACAGTTTGATCAGCCTTACTGCATAAACAGATAAAGCCAAGTGTGATTAGAACCATGAACTTTAGGTGAATTCAGACATTACGTATGGTTTCTGAGCAGGTATTGGTCTTTTCATCGATGCTAACTATTTATATATAGTTTAACTCTTGCAAGATGACTTTTAAAAGTGGTAACAAACCTCACCAAAACACTTGAATCTTGTTTAATATTTACCTTTTGGCTGAGAACATATTGTTTTGACCACACTCAGCATAGTTCCATTAGTTTCTCTCCATAAACCGGTAGCAATCTAAAAGGTGGGTGAATTCTAAATACCTTCACAGACTGAAATGAGAGTAAAAGTAAACTGTGTCCTGCCAAGTTAATGATTGTCCCATTCAATGTCCAATGTGTCCTGCTCTACGACTTCAGAAGCCATAATATTGTCAGAAATAAATCACTGAGCACCGGCCTAAACTAAATGTGTTCATTGGTCGGGGGTCAAAGGGCAGAGTCACTCATTACTCTGTACTGCCAAAGAGTCATTATTGCCATGTCAATGATGTTACAAATGAGACTTTGTGATGAATCTTTTCCCACCACTTCAAACATGTTGGGTCTAAGCTTACAAATGGGTACATGTTAAAGACTGAAAAATCTCTGTTGTCCCACTTTCTGGCATATTGTTTTGTTCAGAAGTTACTTTTTAAAAGTGAATAAGGGGCAATAACAAAAGGAGAGGAATATTTAAAAGTCTTAGGCTTAGGTCAATTGTAATGTGCTTCAAAGAACTCTGCACAGTGACTGATTTTGGATAGTAATAAAATGATAGAATTCATTTTGTTACATCAAAATTATCTATTTATTTATTGAGAACAGCCACTGCTTTATATGAAAACCCCGAGTAGAGACATCACTGGGTTAAGGGGTAAGAAAAACAAATAAGTGCAATAAAGAAATGTCTATAAACCTGCAAGAAAACAAAGCTGACTAGGAAAAGGGTCTCAGCTCAACCTATGAAAAAATACTAACATACACACCCACACGCTTGCACACTTCTACACATCCACGCACACAAACACAGGAGAGAAAAGAGGAGAGAGAGGAATTCTTTACGGCCTGTCACAGTGTCAGAAGCAAGTTCACGGTGAGCTTGTTTTATTATGCACGGCATCCGAAAAGTGCGGTAAATTAGCAAAACATATGGTGACTTAATGATATCAATGAAGTGGCCATGAGGGCTGCCTGGGAGCAACAAATCTGTTAGATGTGGAGTGGTGTTGCTCACCGTCTCCCACTGTTTCCCTCTGACTGATAGAACAAGCCAACGCTTCGTCCATTAAGATCAATACGCCAGCCATTATGATAGTAAAAAGCACATTTACCAGGGTTGTCAGGCTCATTATTGCAAGCAGATGGCAGCCCTTGCACTTACAATTCTAGACAAGGGAAGCAGTGACAAGACTTCAAATTAGAATCTATAATGCTAATCTATGGCCTGCTGGTGCAGTGGAGATAAAAATGCATTATACAGCACAAGAGAGTGAGTATTGAACTGGACCCTCTGAGTACAGGTACGGTACAATTATGTACTCTGTGTTGTTAGCGTTTGATTTCGTTTCTAAAGCCATTAAATATGTACACTGCCTGGACAGTATATGATCTAGAACCTCAGTCCATTGGATCCATAACAGAGGTATTTGCATTTTCACCAATGGAGCATCTGTCTTATAACAGGTGATTTCAGACTTATCCTGGAAGTCATGTGACATAGTTGTGGTTACTACTGGAGGCCTCATAGAACTAATATCCTGCATTGATATTTTGATATGTGCTGGTATAATATATGTATGCATACTTAGACCTAAGCAGCACTAATGGCTAAACATAGTAAAAGATAAGCTATTTTGTACAGTCTCTCAAATAAAAAAAACATATTAATTAACCTTATTACATCATCATTTTACAAATAAGATCATTGTGGGTTGATAAATGAAGGAAAAACATTTTCATATTGGTTTAATGTGTGTCAAGTCAGGTTGAAACAGATTCATTCTCAATAAGACAATCAGAAATTATAGCATGTTACTTTTTGCAGAGCAGGAGCTGCCTTTATTTCCAGGATAAGCACAAAAAAGTTCAAATCTCCAATCTTTTGACCAAAAAAAAAAAAACCCCCAAAAAAACCTGAATAAGACCATCTTCTTGGAGGATTAACATATGGTAAAGACCTACCATGTGTCCATTTTTTTTATTTTACAGGTACAGACACACATACATAAATACAGACAGACAGATAAACTCATGGACTCACAGGTGTTAAGGTTAATAATATGGTTTGTCACAGTTCACAGCACAATCCAAATAAGATACATGTAGTTAGTCCATGATCAATGGTATGTACAATTGGGTCTGTCTCTATGTGAAAGTGTCTCTATTGAATCTCAGTCCTTCTCCAAAATGGTGCTGATCAGGATGCAGATCAAAATTCTAGATTCTTTTTTAAAGCATTCTCTTTCCCATTTTCCTCAGTTGCCTGCTCTATACTGCCCCCCATGGGAATTCAATGCAGTGGAGTTACTCACTGTGTTAGGTCTAATCTAAGGGGGGGGGGGGGGTCCTGCAATATCTCTTGTCCAGTTATATAATTAACTTTTCCTGGTTCTGTTTTACCCCAAACTAATCATATGTGACATTTCTGCATTGAAACACCCAAACTGGATTATATATTTTGTTGACTTATGTACTTTCATTCCTACAGTGTTCATTATGGCTGCATGCTATTTATTGTAAGACCCATTTTATTTTGTTGCCTTTCTGCTACTTTGTAATATTTCATTAGAATAAATCACTAAACATAAACACAATAAAGCTTTCCTACATTACCGTCACTGTAAACTTGGTTCTGTCTGTCTGAAGAAAACAACAACTCCCATGATCCCACGGTACTTCATAACAAACCATGTGTGTTATTATTGTTGTGATTGAGAGACACCTCAGGCGGAAACTTCACACCGCGCATTTAAGCTTCGTTTCATTCTTAAGTAACAGCTGCAGCCGGTGAAATCTGCAACCCTTCTATACTGACAGAGGAACAATGTCAGATGCAGAAATTCCCAGATTGGAGACTGTTTGAGACCGGCGAAGAAGTAAATTCTTTGAAGACTTCTCCTGGATCTGGGAATCTGCTCTGACATTCAAGAAGAGTTCACCTCAGCATCATCGTCATAGTTTCCCTTTCAGTTGGAAGTCATGCTCTGCTCTTGTTCATCCTGTTCTCTCTCTCTCCCCCTGGACACTCCAAATAAATGGCTAAAAAGAGATCTACTTAAAGCTGTCACAGAGTGTTGGAGCCAACAGCCGGGCCATTCCGCACGACCTACTCCGTGACCCTCTCTTTTCAGGGGTCACTTGTAGGCTGCCTCTGGTGGGAGTGCGGAGTAGTCATGCACTGAATGACAATGTATAAACATATGAATCGCTCCCTCTCCTCAGTTGCTCCCTTTCAATCACACTGTTAAAGAGCAGGTTTACAAGATTTCAGGACTTATCTTAATTTGGACAAAATACTTGGCATTCATTATAAAAACTTGAATATTTAGCGAATGATGAACGCTCTAATTAAAATTCTCAACTTTAAATCAAATGATGACCGCTTAATTTTATGCTGCACTGTTATAAAATATTTCCCCCCTGTGGAGGCATGTAAAAAAAAAAGATGCTCTCTACCCCTGTGAAGTTTTCCTGTGAATTGTTCCCGGGATCTTGAGGCAATGATAGAAACACAAGAGAGTTACAACACTGCAAGACTAATGATTTGATATGACCTACGGTGATCTGACAAGATGTTTAAAATGCATTTTTTCTATATCAATACAATACCGATTTTACCCATCATTAAGCCGGACACTTAAAATCCATAATTGGCAGAGATATTAGCCCATAATTACTGACCCCCTCACACTGGAGATTTTGAAAATTCACCCAGATAGTATGGCACAAATGATAAATTATTCCATTGCTTTGTGTTAATCACTACAGTGGAGTCATAAGGGCTTGGCCCCAAAGCTCAGTTTTAACATTAATGCTCTACCTCTCATCAATATTAATAGTTGCCTTTAGTAAGGGGATGTGTGTGTGTGTGTGTATGTGTGTGTGTGCGTGTGTGGGTGGGTGATTGAGGTCTGAAAAAATACGAAGGGAGAGGTGGTAGAGATAAACTGCAGACAGTTTACAGAAGGTGTGGTCGTAAAGTGAACCAGGAGAATTATATTATTTTAAAGCTCATATGTTCAGCTTTGTTTATCTGTCACATAATAGCCTCCAGTTACAGGGTGCATTTTGAACAGGTAATTTTTCTCTCTTTTTTTCACTCTCTCACTTTTTTGCAGCAGGAGCCCTTTTTCAGAGCCTGACATATGCGAGTCAGTACTTTGTCCGTTTGGTTAATTCTTATATTTACATGCAAAACTAGAGAACATGAGTGAAGAGAGAGGGGGAATTATGTTAACGTAAAAAAAAAATAAAAAAAATATAATGATAAATAATGAGAGAATAAAAATGAATGGAATGAAAATAAATAATAAGAAAAAATATAGAATATAAGTGAAAAAAAAAAAAGGAAGTGTAAGAGAAGATGCCGGTTGGCCACTAGTGAGGGGGCCTGAGTTTGACAGATGCTTTCAGTGATGACCATCTGCCCTGAACAGCAGAGGTGCTGAACTGCAGGTTTTAAAGCTGCTCCTTCCAACAGCTCCAAATGAAGCGGAGGAGAGGACCTCTGGACAAAAGGTTGTGCTGAGAGAGGAGCGAGGGCCACGCCACCGCTGTACAACTTTAATTTATGATGGATGAGATCGGAGGAAAGGTCAGGTGGTGATAAATATGAGAGCGTTTGTCCCGGGAGGTCATCAATTATGCCGTGGCTTCTAACTTTCGATCCTGCGGGCGAAATAGATCTCTTCTTTGCAAGAAAACTATCTCTCAGAAAATTGGAGTGTATTAATCAAATTGGTGATGAAGGGGGGATGGAGTGTGAGAGGGCGCATATCAACTTAAATCTGAGCCATGATCCATATCCAAGTAGGGGGCTCATGCTGTGTTTTGATGCATAACAGTGTCCTCAACCAGCATTACAAGGTACAGGGTTACGTCCCTTGAACCAAAACAGAGCAATACATTGATTTACACAACCTTTCTCAATGGCAATTTAGTGCATATTAGCTTCTTTCATGTAATTTACTCTACAGCAAGAGTTCACCAACAAAGCACTCACGGCTTTGAGCATGAAAACATCAATTTATCACTTATCATCACCTGATGCACAAGTCTTATGTATAAAGTAAAAGGTTCTGATAAAATGACCTTGTTTTTAGCCACGGAATTCTAATGAAAATATGCTTTTAATCATAGGAGTGATAAATGAAACATCAGGGTTAGCCTTAACCTTAACAGAGAGCTATTTTTGTGGGGACTTGAAATTCTAAATGCATTTTCCCCCCAATCTATTATAATATTATCCTGTACATTTTGCAGTAAAAATCTGGATTTTTTTTTACCCATGATGTAGATGTTCACAAAATCTCACAGTATGAATTCAAAGGCAATTATATCAACACAGAGAAATAGGAGGAAAAAATGACTTTTCAGCATTTGAACATAAAAACATGTGTTTACAACCACTGTTGAACTGCATGGGTTTTATTAGTGAATCAGTGTTGCAGAAGATGACGGTGTTTCCACGTTGAGATCCTCTGAAGGTCCCATCTGAAAAACTGAGAAACTGCATTTTACCTGAATTATTTCAATGCATTGATAGGGTTAATGGATCAAAATTCAATATATGCTTTTGGTGGCTGAAAAACAGTGAAAAACATATATACAGTATGTGCAACAGTGAGGGTAAGGCAAGACAAAACTTTTCATGCTGAGGTCATAGCTGGAAAGGTTTTTTTTTTCCTTCACATTATTTCATATACCATTATATTATTTAACCAGTGTGAATGTTCTGAACAACAATGTGTTTATTGCAGTCTTTAAAGCTGTTAACAACCTTTATTTCTTTGAAACCTTTCAGAGAAATAGGTTAAATTCCAACCCACGGTAATGAAATACAGAAGTATTTTCTTGAAAGAGCCAGAAAGGCTCAGCAATAAGATCACAGTGGCTGACCTTTGACCGAGGCGACAGTCCTTTTATTATCACCGTTCTTGCCCCTTTTTTTCCCGTGGCAAAAGACTGCCTCTCCAGGAAAAGTTATTAGCCTCCTTCCATTGTTTCACAAAGTCAGGCCGGTAATGTAGAAAAGATTGTGATGATTATAGGACAAACTGACAAAAAAAGAGACAAAAAAAAGAAAGGGGGAAAAGAAGATATGGGTTGATGGGACAGGAAGTAAAAGTCCTAATTCTTTCTTCCCTGGTGGGGTATATCAAACTGGAGCTGAAGGGGTAATGGTCTTTTTATTCAGCTGACAAGAAGCCAGGATGTCGAGCTCCTTTCCAATCGATGGGTCTCCATTGTCTCCCTGCTAGCCCACATAGACAAAAACCCTTTACTTGAATTATCTGCTACAGCCCCAAACAGCTGTTTTTAACACAGTTGAAAAGATAAAAAAATATATTAGCGGGGCCTCTGTAGCGGTGGTGACCCCAATGAAAATGTATTACCCTTGTGCCACCTCTAATTTCAGCCCCCAGCAGCTTTTACTGGTACTATGGGATTTTAATTGTGGCCCCCCTTTGTGTTTGGTGCACTAAATGAGTAATTCATTCTATTCAAATGACACAGCATGATGCGTAAATGTCGCAAGTTAGGGCAGAACTTAGCCTATAGTGAAAATATTTTGCGGTGTTTAAATTTATAATCATATTTTAATATCAATGCTATTTCTGTTGTGTTTCGGTAGTACTTTTTAAATTATATTTGCATTTTGTATGTTAATTCCTGGGCCATGACTTCTTTTTCCATAACTTAAAAAAAAAAAATAAAAAAATA
>JAPQRQ010000009.1:15126842-15160538 GCA_037367365.1 Apogon talboti | reverse complement strand
CATACACAAACTGAACTGGATATTACATTTGCTTAAAACTCAATCATGAAAAATGAAGACTCGATTTGAAAAATTTTAATAAAGATAAGTTGCTTCTATCATTGAATCAGGGAATGCTAATCGGCGCTTTCATTCGGGTGGCGGCAGATAATGTCACCCTAGCTTGAGGCTCTTATTTTGCAATAAAGCATTTACATTCTAATGATTTTATTATAGCCTATACAGGCTGTCAGCGACAGACCAACTGAGCTGCAGCCCCTTCCTCCCAGCCGCTCCCATTCAAATCGCCTGGCAAATTGTATCAGCTATCAGTTCATAGTGCTTTTATCAAGCTGGCCCAGTGGCAAGCCAGTGCCCACCACAATGAGATGTCTATTGCTTGAAGAGTCTGTATTTAATCATTTCTGCTCGCCGGTATTGTTCTGCTTACAGTGCATAAATAAGTGCTTCAAATAACCCCGGAGTGCCACTGACAATGAAACAAAGTATCTGTCTTATTTATCTTCCTTGCATTCTTCACTGCGCCCCCTTATATATATAATTTTTTTTTCTATTTTCTCTTTTCACTACTTTCTTTATTTGCTGCAGGCGATGTTTCTTATTCACTCACCTATCATCTTGGAGCAGTCTGAAATTACTCACTGATGAGTAGAAAGCTTTTGAGATATAGATAACCAAAAAGCACTTTTGAATGGCAAAAATTCTCCAGTCTCCTGACAACTCTATTAGAGAATTGTGAGAAAGGGGGAAAAATGCTATTGGACTTGAGCCCGTCCCTCTAAAAGTGAGGAATTGTTTTATCTTTCTGTTGTGGAGAGATGAGAACAAAATGACCATATATTAGCTCAAATCACTGTCTTCGTACCTGAACTGTAAAATAGGTTGTGTGTCACTGCATTCTAAAAGGATGCTCAGGCATTGTGTTGAAGTCGACTCTAGTGTTTTGCATGAAAGCATCAAATTACAGTAACAATAGTGGCCAATACTGTTGTTTTTCTCTTTACATGGTATGCTGAATTGGTATACAGGATGAAATAATTAACCTTACAAACCATGAATGTCAATGTAAGTCAACTCAATGTCAAGGGACTACCACTAAATGTGTGTATTTGTCACTGTTCTATGCTAAAGCTGTCTATAAAATCCTGCAAAATCCAATAAACCAACTAATTCCAACAAACAATAAATGTTTATTCCATTTTGTGTCTGGGCCTAGAGTAATGTAATAAAGCTAATGCCAATTCAACTAAGTATGCTGGAAGGTTTTCTAGATACTAGCTTTGGAAAAAGAAAGAAACAATATCAATATCTCTAAACCTGGCGTCTTACAGTGAAACTATATAGATAAAGCCTGATGTTACATTAACCTTGTAAAACATCAACGGCAAGACCTGTTTGTTGAGTCCAGCCCAATTACAAAGCATTTGGGAACAAATAGGAAAAAGGGTGTTCTTCCATACTCCCATTATGTCTATTATAATATATCATAATAACTTGGCAAAAACTGACACTGTTTTTTTGATTTAATGGCTTTCCTCGTGAAAAGGATTACTTTAATCCCTCTTGTTGCTCTGATAATTATGTGATATTTTGGCTCTGGATTTACCTCTCATGTCTAATCATTGTCATATAATCATCGGTGTCAGTTAAACAGTGAGAACAAGATGACGTGATGCCCTCATCCATGTACATCTATGGTTTTCAGGTGTTCTAATACAACGTTTGGCCATCGCTACCTGTTCAGGGTGTACCAGTACCCTTGGCAGTGCAGTATTGTGTTCCAAGTTTAACAAGAGTGCTTTGAACTCACTTCGGAGTTGAATCACCTAACCCCGGGGCAGGTTTGTCACCGTAGCCTCATGTATCAACACAAGATAGAGAATGCCTTAGAGGGACTTTGACTAATTGGGGGGGTTAAACCGCTGTTCATGAATCTCTGGCCTGATCCCCTCAAAATATAATGAATCCAGGCAGGTTTTCAAAAGCCAGGAAACATTTCTTGTGACCTTAGTTGCGAGGCGTTATTCTGGAAGACATGACCGTAAATCCATCCCTCTTCTCCGAGGGCAGTTAAATACCTGCCATTGTGCACCATTGTTCTGTTATTGCTGTTGTCCCTTTTTCTTTCAAGCTCAATTCTTTATTTTGGTGTATATTGTTACTCCAGAGGAGCTCTTTTTATCCTGGAGGCAAACATCAAACTAAGAGACAATATCAGCTCCACAAAAGACCTCCAAACTCCATTATGTTTCTTCTTTTTTTTTTTCTTGGGCTCTCTCTCCTTTCCTCTCTCTTCCAACCTTTGGAGAGTATCACAATCCTCTCTCAAGTTTAAGAAAAGGGAATATCAGCATGTGGTTAAATGATCTCAATGAACTCATATTTGTACAATGGAGGTCTACATTCAACTGTAATTCTTTTAAAGTTTATCCGTTCATAGAAAGGTGTGGAAGTATGCGGAAGTACATGCATGCATTCATTGATTAGTTTCATATATAACAGTGACCCCTTTTTAATATTTTATATCAAATATGAGTTACATAGGCCCTGGAAACAAAAATAGGTTCAGCCCAACTGACAAAATTCAGTGATTTTACATTTTGATATTCCTTCACGGTGACAAAATACTTACTTTTGCTGATATAATGGCCAAAAATTAAGTTTGGACATCAGATAATCTACCTGGAGTCACTGCACAAACCAAGTATTCATTCAATGAGCTAGCCTTTGTGGCTTTTTTTAACCTACATGTACATTTTGCTTCAGAATCATTTAGCATTTTCCATTTATCCGTCAGCTCACTGAAGTAAAAGGTAATAAATACCGTCATAGTGTCACTATGATAAGCCAACATTTCAATAAAAGGTTAGTGCTTTTTTTCCCTATACTTTAAGTGAAAAAAAATAAAAAATGTCGGGGGAAATTTACATCTGGCACATCAACAGACCAATCCGCTCTCCTTTCAGTCATTGCATTATTCACTGTGTGTTCATTTCCTGTTGATCAGATTGACTGTTTGATGTATTTCCCTAACTTGACACAATGATGCTGATAAAACAGTGGCAAATTTACTTATTCTGGTGACAGACAGCAATTTAGTGGGAAATGAAGTTGTCTTGACGACGACGCCATATTACATACACACCCTGGCAAATAACCTAGTTTGAATAATCACTGCCACTGTCTGTTTAAATGATTTTTATACCCATTTTAAAGGAAGGCTTTGATGTGATAATTCTAATTCCCTGCCTGTGAGAAGGAGGTGGTGAGAAAGTGGAAATTATTTCAGTATTAGGATGTCAGTCAATCCTCTACCACACCTAGCCCCCTTATTAACTAGTAATGATTGAGCTACTACATCCACTACACTGCCGTCACTGCTTTAGTGTGCAATGCATTTGATTTCAAAAAGATTGTGAACGCTTTAATCTCATTGTTGTGTTACTCCCAGTAAAATATTCAGTTTGCAGGAGGGGGAGTGAATGCGTATTGTTGTTTCCCTCTCTATCTTTTTTCTCTGGCAGCAGACAGAATTATGTGCAAGTGTGAGTATACCATCTCTTAACATGGCAGACCAACAACGCAAGACGTTTAAGATGTCCATGCTTTATCAATGTATATTTAAAAAAAGAAAAATCTCTTTATCTATTGTTATATAGATAATATATTAAAAGGTGATAAAACAAATGCAATCAAAGTGCTATTATTGCCGTAATTCAACAAATAATCGTCTAAATGGTACATTATAAACACTTTTTCTACTCTTTTTGGGGCGTCAGTTGAGTTCAGAGACAAAAGGCCTTGTTATCCTCCAAAATAGTCTAATTCGCTGTCTGTTTTACATAGCACAATGCCCTAATACATGATTTAAGGACCTTTCACATATCACATGCATTAGGATAATGGAAGAGAATGATAAAACTTTTAGTAGCATTAACATGTGATGCATAAAATAAAAGAATGGGAGAAAAGGTTCAAATAAGTAAAACAATCTGTGCTTTTGGACAGAAATGTCACATAGGGATAACTAGGTTGGCAACTATGTATTATTCATTCTCTTATTGTATTTCAGTTTCACCTGCTATGGTGGTACATGTGTGCTTTTCGGAATGGTTACCATTTGGAAGGAGTGAGTGTTAAAAAGTAGTGTAATGATTTAATACATATAACAATGTATTCAAAGAAAATCAAATTTGTTGGTTAACTTGTCATTTATGGCTAATTTTACCTATTTAGCTGCTTTTCATTTAGACAGACATAGGCTGGTTTTAAATGCACAGATTTTTCTTATTTTAATTTGTTTTGTTTTATATAAATGACACATGACTGTTCCTAATTTAAAATAATTGGATGGATGGATTGATTGTTGTAGATTATCTTTTTTTTTTTTTCATTTTATTATGCGTGAACATGAGACTGAACGCCTTCAAAACACACCATAAATGCTAACCAGATGTACAATTACTGAGAACTGAGTGTCATATGATGATGTGACTCTGACCCACCCAGTTAAAACAAAACTTTTCAGTGGGAATCCCATATGGTGAGCTCTCTACAAGCATTAGTACTTCATTTAAGGTAGTAGTAGTATCCTGAATATTGATCGGTTGTAGCTTCATTAGCTGGGAGCTGACATCCCAGATTGATGTCTCTTTAAACTGGGTCCTGGTCAGGGCTACCTGGGGAATCACACTATTGACTTTGAACTGTTTGTGCTTCTAGGCCTCTGGAGACATTGTGTTAGCTTTAATGGGATCCATCAATTCAGCTTCCCTTTTAATAATTATTGTTTTACCATACTCAAGAGACTACAGTATCTTTAGTTTTTTTTTCCACCGTTGCCTGGAGACAACACAGACTCTCTTGTCTTGTTTCTGCATAAGGAATTTACAGTGTGGGGGTTTGTGTTTTTATTCATTTTTCTAAATCACTACAAGCTCCTCCTTTCAACCTGTTCTTCCAAAGAACAATACACAAGGGAAAATGACAAAAACAGGCAAGATTTCATTTGAGTAATCCAGAAATCCCCTTTCAATGATTTGACATAATTAACCTGTACATTGAAGAGAGAAAAATAGGGCTTTTTCCTAAAGATTAGCATTGTGTAATTGAAGGGGTGTATTTCTTTGTGTGGAAGACAATTGATTTTCATACATCTGATGGCAGAATCCTGTTGTTGGTCTTAACAGTGTCTTTGATTTTTGTCTGGTGCAACACACAATGACCACAGGAAGTAGAGACACATAAAAGCACAACCTCGGAGACCCTCAAGTTCACCTTGTAAGGTTGGAGGAGGGGGCATGGATCGCCTCAGATTGGTTCTGAAAGGGCATTTTTGAAAGAGAGAGAGTGATAGAACAAGAGGAAGACAGGGAGAATTAAGTGATCTTAGTTCATGATGAAAAGGAATGCTAATGTTAAGTACATTGATCAGCTGCTACGCTACAGCCAACCTCGCCTTTTCCCCCCCTGCGATATCAATACATTGAAAACATCATTTGTATCAGCAGTTGTTTCTTTAATTAAGATCTGGCCCAAATCTTTGGTATTGATCTGTGCCATTACCTTATCGACATTGTCTCGCCAAGCTGACTCAGTGGCTTTCTCTGTATTGAAATGACCTGGCTTAGGGGTACAAAGTGCACCGCTGTATTATGTCATAAAGCAAAGCCACGTCTTTGTCTGCTGCCCGATAGAGGTATTCAAGGTAAGTGGTACAGACCAGTATTGACATCCGTTTGCGTCACTTAACAAAATTAAACATGTGGGAAAATAGCCTGAAAGATTGGAATTCTTAAGGGAGTCATCTATTTGAATCGAGCAGACATGTAATGTGACACTGAGTGTTTAGCAGCTTTGTTTTATACCATAGTGATGCTATTTATTCTCTTATTTAACAATACAGCAAGACATGAAATAAGAAAAATACACAAGGCTCTCTAAAAAATAACATATGTACTTGTTGCCAATTCACACTTTATCATTAATTCTCCTAATGGGATTTTTTTTTTTCCAATTATTCCCTTTGGGATAGCCTCGTCTCTAAGTACAGTGTATAGTATTTACTTCATCATCATTAAGAATCTATCCCACAGTCATTACAGTGATTGATACCACCATTGAAACCTTAAAGACATATTCTTTGTGGGATATCTCTTTGGTTGGATCACTTCCCTGTCTAATTGAACAATGACACATTTCTTGGACTCTGTTATCTGGGTTTAGTAGCACATTCTTATACCAGCCAACACTCGCTTCCCTCCAGTAACTCCCACCCCACACACACACACACACTTTACCCTCTACTTTCCTGCCTTCCTGCGAGGCATCTTCAGAGCCGTCTGGTGTCTCCTCCCCAATCCCACCCCTCACATGGCGTGCGTGGTATAGGAGAGGCTCCTGAATCCACAATGCCTCGCTGCGCCTCAGGTGGGGTTTCTGAAGAGCCTGCCGCCACAGCCGCCGCCTCGCAGGCAACCGTCGACACTCAACCAGCCCGCGTCCTGCTGAATACCGCCAGTCAATCCCACTTGTCTCACTGCGTGAAGCAGTCCAGCATCCACCAACCTGATAAAATACACACACACACACCCCCTTCTCTCTGAGCCCCTGAAGTGTTAAATTTGTTTTTCCCCAATTCAACCCCCACCTACCTCTGCAGGATCACCCCACATTACACTCCTGAAAACCCCCAAGAAGAATATTTATTTATTTTTTTATGGGTGAAAGGATCGGTGGAGGCTTTGCATCTCCATGGGCATTTTGAACAACGCCTGCTTCGCTCCGATTGCAACCACCACAAACAAATCCAATAGCCACCGCTAATCTGATCATCTCATCCCCAGCACTTTTCATGCTGGGTTCCTCCCTCAGAACCCCTTGTACTAGTTCCAGTCTGGGAGTGTGTGATAAGACACTGGAAATTTAGTCATCATCTTCCGCGCAAAGGAGCTCAGAGGAGGGATTATGATATTCCTATAACCTTACATTGGATATGGACAGGGGCAGCTCCTAGTGCGGATACAATCCTGTACATAGCTGTCTGTCCAGCCCTTTTTCTCCCAGCCCCATTCACCGCCTCTTCCCTTTTAAAAGGTTGACTTTACAAGATTAGTGCACGCTAGCCGTCATCATGTTAGCAGAGATAGCAAGGAGGAAACATAGTGTTGTTGAATACATTTTGCTGCTCTGATAAGAGGCCCAATAAATATAAACTATTAATTCTGTTATTCTTGTGTATTGGTTTACACAAAAAGCCTAAAAATGTGGGAGTGAAAATGGACGAGTTAGATATTTCTTATTCCAAAGAGAAGCTTAAAAGGCTTTCAGATTGCTTTTCGAAGATAGAGAAGCACTTGAAAATGAAGTATAAAAAAATTCTTTGTACTTGTAGATTTTTAGCAGATTATTCCAAATGCCTGGACCAAAGAAAAATAACTCTCATTCCCTACAGACCTAATTTTGTTCAGGTTGGCACATTTAGATATCTCTACTGCAAAGATGAGTACTGAGATGACTTTTTGGCATTTGTGGGTGCCAAGCAAATCAAAACACCATGTTCACATTTTGCAAGCATGTGTCTCATTTATTTAGTTTGGCAGTTGCATGTGATTTGCTGTGTAATTATTGTGGATGTCATTCAGAATATTTTTGGCTGGTCAACTATATCATATTTCAGTGGAAATAGAGCACTGTGTTTGCTACATTTTCAGTGTATTAAAACATCGTAATATCCTTTCGTTGAACCCATAGGAACTGCATCAATTACTCCCAGCTCTGCTTGGGAACTCATAAACTACTGGCACATGCACTCTCATTTATCGAGCTATTTAGACACAGTGGAATCAAGGACCTGGATAAAACATGTCAGCTAAAAACACAGAAAACTGGAAAACTGGCCTGTGAAATGAAGTTAGACTGGAAGCATAATGCAATAGCGTTTCCATCATAATTAAATATATACTCTTGAGCTCAGTGGTCTTTAGACACACATTTTACACTGTTTTAAACACTAAAAAAGAAAAACATACTGCTTTAAATGAATAGTCTTTGGATGATCTTTGCTTTGGCCATCTTGCCTTCACAGATGCAGCTGTTTTCAGAAATCATTAGTGGGAAATATATCGTCTTCACGGCTATACGTTACATAGCAAAGCCGAAGTCGAAAAAAAAAAAAAAGCCAGTCTTGATTCAAACAATGTGATTCATGATAGTTATTAAAAGACCTCTGCCTCAGGTTTTGTGGTGAGATGGACACACTAAATGGTGTCACAGGCAGGTAATTATGTAGCAGCCACTCTGTAGAGCAGCTCGTCACTGTCACACAGTTCACAGTTCGCTATCTTTTCCCGAGAAACAACTAAGCAGCATATAATCATGAAAAGAATCCTGAGATGTATCTCAGTCCATTAGTGGAGTCATGCTTGCAGTATAACATCAGTCAAACATTATAATAGCCTGAGCAGCGCTGTGTCGTATGTACAGTAAGCTTATTGTTCTGTCACATTTATAAAGTATATTAGACATCTTTGACAGGCGGTGTTAAATATTGATTATGATGCGTTTGAAATGTTTTGGCTGTATATTTTAACACCGCCTTTTCACTGTCTCTCCTGATCACTCTCTCCCTCTCATTCTTTCTTTCTGTTCCTCTTTGCAGTGCAGTAAGTTCACATTTTTTACCTCCTGTGATACAGACTCATTCAAAGTCAGATTAAATTAGGGCAGGACTGTCTCGCTGAGATCCAGAGTGACAGAGATGTCCCAAGCTACAGGAAGCAGCAGTTACAGTTCCAACACCACACCACCAACCCCCAGCCAACCCAGCCCCCGCACTTCCCACATCTCCCATCAATATTTCATTAGGTAACCTTAGAAGCAAAGTATAAGCGAACGCACCCGTTCATGCACACTGTGCACGCACACACACACATAATCAGTAAGGACCGGGCCTTTTCCCCCCTGTTTCTGCCGTACAGGTTTGCTGAGTTTCCGTCTAGCCAGACGTGCAAGGAAAACTAAGCCCCCCCTCCATTCCTCCCTCCTTCTCCTGCTACTCCTCTTCCACCTCCTCCTCATGGAAGATTTAGCTTCCATTCATTTATCCCCATTCAGGATGACAAAAATCAATCATTTCATTCTCTCTGGATGGCTACCCATTAAGAATGGGGACAGCAAGTGAAATGAAATACACATTTCCCTCAGCTGATCCCCTCCCATGATAGATTTGTGCAGCTACAAATGGGTGAAGGTATGGTTTCTCAAGTCAAAATGGAAGTGTTTGTACTATATGTCTTCTAATCACCCTCATTGCACAGACACCAGGGTGTTGATAACATTCTTATCTTCAAGGGAATGCATAGTGAGTTGTCGACTTTAGTAAGCCAACCGTGTCATATAGAATCAGGCTACGACTCACTTTTTCAGGCAGCATTTACAGCTTGTCAAAGGCTTGCGCGGCTTTAGTGTGTATAACAGAATTACATCTATTTATAGGAGAAGTTTACTTGATTACAAAGAAATGGGAAAAATAGTATCATAGGCAGAAATAATAAAATAAAGCATGGAAGTTTAGCTGACCAGACAGTCTGCTTTCCCAAAAAATGAAATAGGAAGGTATGATTTTGTAAACTTACTGAATCATAATGTGCTGACAGTTACATTTCAGCTACTTCATACAATAGAATTTTTAGAAAGTACTGCACTTAAACAACTTTTGGTCTTCTTTAATGTATTTGTTTCTCCCTATATTGCTAGAAGTTGTCACCAGATAATACTAATGAACACCGAAAGATGTGTGCATGAGATTATGCGCCCTGTCATCCCCAACTAGAGGAGAAAGACAGAGACAGGTTTGCCACAGTGTTTTCTTTCATTTGATCCTAATTTCTGTCAGGTTAGTAACACTTTTTGGTTGTCTGAAGTGTCTGTAATATATTCTTCAAGGTCCTCTCTGCAGAAGCTTATCCACCACATCAATATTCCAGGGAGGTGACAATATTATTTCAATTTGAATGAAAATAAGTCCTATCATTTGACAAAGCTTTAAAAAACATGCACCATATTCAACATTGTTTACAGACTGAAGCTAAAATAGGATGCGGATGTATGACTGAAAATAATGTATAAATGTATTATAGTTGACAGTGAGCTACAGGAGAGATTTATCCTTAAGTTACACTACTCTTATACGTATTATTTTTCTGACTTTATGTATTCATGGATTCCTGATCTTCAGAGGCACTGATGCATGAATTGTCAAAAGGACAGATTAAATAAAAAAATAAAAAAAACCTATTGCTGAAATACTGATTGTGTTGTTTTGTATTTTTGTATGGAAAATATGCTACAGCCATCATTCATTTAAAAACATAAACACATGCATATAGAAAGCGACGGTGATTCGGGATCTTGGTGTTTTTGGGGCCTAACGTCATTGCAAGGCATGCACATTATTACAGTAACATATTGCATTGCACCTCCTTTTTCTATAATGTATATTCGTGACATAGAAAAAAATGTCACTAAATTCCACTCTGTGTAATGAGACACATTAAAAACACAACCTTTACAAGAAGAGTAAATGACAAAAGGGAGCAGAAAATTGGCTGGGACTCACACCTGCTTGGAATGATTAAGCTGTAGCGATTCTTTTTTCCCCTTCCAACAAATGACTGCAGTAGTCGACAAAAGGTGTTGATTCAGAGGGCAAATTAAGCCTTGAACAGGCAAGATAATGTGCCTGTGATCAATTAACATAGACACAAGGTGTACTGGTTTTGCTTTGAAACTTTCAGGGCCGGCCAACGGGCCCCTTTGTGCCTTTCAGCTGAGCAGCACTAATCATTTCCGTGGCTTGCTTCTAAAGGCAGCTCAGGACTCAGAGTATAGATTTTGCCTGGGGACTCTCCCTAGGCAATGAACTGACTAGTCAAACATGTTCACAGCAAACCTAATCTTACTCTAGGACACTGACTTGACATGAAAGACTTTATATCTATATTCTTTTCCACATTACCTTTGTTGGGCTTCTCTTTTTTTTAATTGGTGCCAAATAAAGAGCAGACTTCATAATTCACAATTCAGTTGGGGATGAAATGAGTCAAGACCAGTGATGTCTCTCAAGTCTAGGATAAAACCTGCACATTATTCCTCTTTGTAAAAGCTGCTGTAAAGAGATTGAAATGTAGCTGTGCAGCAGGTACAGTCCCTATAGTTCAGGGCAGATTTGATCACTGTTTTTGCCCATGTTTTGGTGAAAGACATCCAATAACTTGTCAAAAGCACAGGGCTGCAGTCACAGATATATTATAAATATTAATTAGAAGCACAGAGAGAAAGCACAACACGTATTGATAGTTTTTTTTATTGTATATAAATACATAAGTTTTATACAAGGGCAGATACAGAGTTGAGGTGCATTAGGGTATGATCTCCACAGGATAACACATTAAACAAGACACTGAATTGAGTGTAAGCTTTACATACAGTAGGTGCTGTCAGCTTACTGTCACAATGTTTCTTCACACACCAAGTGTGTAAGTAATAATCTTGTTTGAGACAGAATATGCCGGCATTACAGCCAGGCTTTGGTGGGAGGCAGATGATGATATATCTATGAAAGTGTGAAGCTGGAGTAATATGATGTACCTTATAAAAGCTGGCTCCACAGTGAGGGAGCGCCTTAATCCCCCCTCTAAACCACCCTCTCCATCTCTGAGAGGAGCTGATTTTGCTTTGCTTTGAATCCCCTTCTCTCCTTCTCTCTTCCTTTGGTTTGTCTTGAACAGAGGGAGATATGGGCCGCTACTATTTTCTTTTAGATTAACTGACTGATGGGCCTCTTCAAAGCACATCATCCACACCATATGGATCATGGCAGATACAAATCACATATAGGTGTTGGGGCAAAATATAGATCTTATAAAAAGTGTTGTCTGACAGTGTGTCAGGGTGTGGCCTTTTACAGTATTAAAAGCCTTATAACTGATGATTTGTAATTTGTTTGTACTACTTGACAATGCCCTATTTAAAACTGCTACGGTTTTGATTTATGTCTGGTGTGTGAGTATAAAAGACATTCAATCCACCCTGTAACCATGGCAGTAAGTCCAACAAAAGTATCTCAGTGCATGACACTTTCTACAATGTAAAATGTGGTGTTACTTTTGGCTTTAACAGCTTTTTCCTGAGAGTAAAATAAACACCTGCTTCTTCTACAATTTTTTGTGTTAACTGCGAGCTAATGATATTATATGGAACCTACAGCCTTAGTAAAGCATATTACATATCTGTACTTGAATGTATCATGCCATGGATTATGGGCCAGCCTCTGGAGGACCACAAACCACATTAGCTTGAATTACCAAATATGAACTTTATGCTCAACTGCCCCACACTAGCAGGGTTTTAGCATTTTATATGTCATAATCCCCAATTCCCCACCATCATAACCCCCTCCATGGCCCCTTCTGTGCTGAATGACTATTAGGTTATTGAAAAATTCACCACAGATGTCATCCTTAAGATGAATGTCTCCGTTCTGATGTGTGAGGAAAGGAATCCGAGCGCAACCTGAAAGACGATAGTCAGGAAAAAAGAGGGGAATGGTCAGCTGTGAAAACACAGGCAACGCCAGATAAGACGCTTGTGCTCTGTCCACTTCATACAGAGCCAAACCTGGAAGAGTTTGTCAGTCTATAACAACTTAAGGTGTTAATTATCTGCTACTCAAACAGAAAAAAAGCACACACAGAGACACGGACTGAGATAGTACATACTGTATGTGTGTGTAAGCATGTACAGAACACGCATAGGTATATTATTATGTATTATTATGGTACTGTATATTGTATGTATGCATAGCAATAAAGTATTTAAGTTAGCACTGATAAATGTTTTCTCCTGTATCTTACAGACATGAAATATATTGCAAATCTTTATCTAGTTAGAATCCCTGTAATTCATACGTCAGTCTTCAATTCAATAAAAATGCGAGCTGTCTAATGTGTGAAAATGTTACTAATTGTAAGTACATACTGTAAATGTATATGTCTTCTGACCATTTATTTTATTCAGTTGTATATGAGGGGAAACCACATACGTACATTATCTTTATACATGCCTTTGTGTCCCTCGTCTGTACCCATAAAATAGGAGCTGAGGTCAGTCCCTTTGGGCTGTTTAACAGACATCAGTTGTCCTTTCTTCTGCAGGAAATTGATGCAGCCGATTACTATCCAAGGATTCATAAATTCTTTATGGGCAAGTTGAAGTTCTAGAGGCTGATGAATTCAGTCTGTGTGATGGCCCATGCCAAATGCCCCCCTCCCAAACCCCACCATCACCCACAATGGTTGAGATAAAGAGATGAAGGAAAAGTCCGCCTGTCTCTTTCTTTCTTGTGCTCCCTCTTTTTTCTCTCTCTTGTTCTTTTTTCCTCTTTCTTTCTCCCCATCTTGTCCTTTCTCTTCCTCTTACAGTGTAATGACTGTATCCATTTAGCAGGACCCCTAGGAGCAAAATAAGGCTTGTTTTCAGTGCTTTTATCCCTCTCGGAGTGTGCTGATAGAATTTTTCCTACATAATGTACACATATTATAAGATTTACTGTGTTCGTCTTATGTTACAAACCTGTCTATCCCAAAATGGACTTTACAAACAGATTGTGTGTCCCTTAAGGCCATTTTCATTCCTTCAGCTGGTTCACTTCGCGTTTACATTGGAGCTTATCTGCAAATTTGTGAACTTTTACCAAATGCAGTCTGTCCAGCAGTTAATGTCCAACATCCTTTTCCACATCAATCACTGTTTTAGTTTCTCCTTTCAAAGCTGTTTGAGGCCTTGATGTTTTTCTTTTGCAAATAGATATCCAGAGGCTGCCTGATGTACTGTCCTCTCTTTCTCCCCCTCTATTTCCAAACACTTTTTCCTTAGGTTGTCTTGTGTGGGGTGCTCACTAACTAAGCCAATCTGGCTACACCCAAGCATGCAGAGGAGTTATCCACCGGTTGGGGCTGTTTATATAAATGAGGACAGTGTGACACCCCAGGGTGTTTCACAGTGGGTACTATTCCTTGAAAAAAAAAAGAAGAAAAAACATTGAATCTGTCTGTGTCGCTTGCGCCTCAAAGTCCCTCGCCTTGTAAATAGATTTTGATGGATACGCTTCCCTCCTCGCCCTCACAGTCGAAGTACAAATAATTCCACCACATAAGACTTTCCTACTCACTTCAGTACAAATGTACACAGCACGCTGGCAAAAACATATACAAACATAGGGAATCAAATACTGGTCACCTATTAGAATATGATCAAAACAAGTGTGGGAACATAAGTTAGTCAGAGGAACGTTGACTTTTACGCTCAAACAAAGATGTATGGATTTTTTTATTGCTGATTGGATGACCTTTAACCAGGATACCGTGGAGTGCGCTCTTTGAAGTGAGCTTCCCGCTGGGCATAAGTTTGCGCACGTAAACAATTTGACTGTATCATTTGTACAGCATCACTTATGTGTTTAGTAACGGTTGCTTTGACAAAAACAACACCTAGAAATGAACAGCTTCCTCTTCAGGTGGAGGAGAAACACAAACTCAGCTCGACTAAGCCCATGCGGTCACTGCCAAAAACCAGCTTATTAGATAAACCGCACATTTAATTGAAATCAGTCGTATTTGTGCCGTTACATACAAAATCAGAAATCATTGAAATATTTTTTTTGGCCTCTGCAGCAGACTGAAGATCTTCTATACACACACTAGTTTGCTCAGGGGATATAAATTCACCATATATCCAGGATGACTTTTGATCCTTTGTGTTGCAGCTTGTTTTTTCCCCCACAACATGCTGTACCTGTGTATTATCAAATAAATAATACCTGCCTTGATCTGTGATTAAAAGGGTGGTGATGCGGAAACCAACATTTCTTTTAAAAGAAAAGGTGATGAAATAACAGTCTGCACAGAGGCCATCTTCACACCCGCTCCTCTAATGCCGAGCAAGAGAGAAGAACAACCCCGCTTGATCTGACCATGTGTGATGACTCTTGGAGGTCAGACAGGTTAAATGGTATTTGATTAAAATCAGTAGATGGCCAACATTCTCTCTCTCTCTTTCGCACATGTACACATACAGACACACACACACACATGCACTGACACACAAACAGATCCTCCTAGTCTCGCCTGTTGGGAATAAGGAGAGGAAAATAGCCTTCATTCTGCTCTCGCTGTCTCTCTCTGGAAGGTTGTTGTGGTTATGGAGGGGGTTTGGAAGAGAAGTGGTCTGGGGGGGGGAGCTGGAGGTAGGGGGGGTGAAGTCGACCTGTATGTTTGGCTGGCAAAAAGGCTTGCCACTGTTTATCAAGCTACGGCAAATCCAATTAGCCTGTGGCCTGCCTTCCAACCCTATTAACCTGCTCAGCTGTGAGAGCACTCAACAGCTCCTGCCAATATCTCATTTCTCCCAGCCGTTGATAAGATCGGCTCAAGATATTCAGTGGGGTTCACTCCAGCTCCATCTCAGGTGCTACAGCTGCTGCCGAGGCTTTAAAACCACAGCATCTGTCCTGATTTCTCTCTCTCTCTTTCTCCTTCTCATGCTTTCTCGCAGTCTCTTTAATTCTCTTTCCTCCTCATTCTCTATCTTTCACCTTACTCCTTCTCCGACCACCTGTCACCTCTGCCTCATCCGGTCTTCCTTCCATTTCCCTCCCTTTTTTTTTCAGTCTCTACAGCATCTCCACACTCCCACACCGCCTCCCGCTCTTTCTCTCTCTTCCGTCATGTAGCTACACCGAGACAACAAAACAACTAGGACAGTAACTTCCAGGCCCATGGCTTGTTTCCTCCCAGACAGCGATCAGGGCGCAGGCCCCACTGTCTGACAGGAGGGGAAACTGATTTTCCTTATCATGGCCTGCCCACAAAGGGCCAGGCCAGGCCCGCGTGATTAGCATTCCTTGGTCGAGATGTGTCAGCCCTATTTCTATCACAGAGACAGATTGAGGCTTTCACTCAGACTGGCGACTGAGTGACACATGGCCCTGACCGGGGGGACAACATTGTTATTTGAGTTAAGAAATCAATTTGTATCAAATGTACACTGTAATTTATTTGTTGCCTTTGAAGGGAACCTGGCTAAGATAAATGGGAATGGACTTTTTTTCCCCCCTCTCCCTTACCTTGAGCCTGAGCCGATAAAGTTCTTGTGAAGCCCATGATAGTTCCCTGCGTCAGAGTAAAAAGTGACAAACATGTTTAAAGTTGTGCAGTGATCTTTAAATCTCAAAAAGAACACCTTGTCGGACATGATAGAACATTTTTTACCTCTTCCCTCCCGTCTGTCAGCTGGCTCTGCTGACATACGGCTTTAGTATTTTTGCTGACATTTCGCTTTATCACATACATCTAGCAGCGAATGGAGAAGCGATATTTGTCCCTTTTTAATATTTTTTTTTCTTTCTCCATTTCATAGTGAGCATCCAAGCCTTTAGATCAAGATGGTCTTTTGGGATTAGAAAGATTGATCTCTTGTTTTTTCATATCATACTTCTAAGCCTCTGAAACAATATTCATATTTTGCAAAAGTGCATCCTTTACACCAGGAGAAGTCTCACACTGATAAAAACTTGTATATGCTCTTTGTAGTAGCATGTTAGAGTACTTTATCATTAAAATACATTTTTCCTGAACTGAGGTAAATCTCTGCTTATAAAATATTGAACTGTGATCATAATGTATGATATTTGTTTGCTTTTGTTTTGTGCATATGCGTGAAATCTGCTATTCCCTAAAGTATATACCTGCCGAGAATTTATTTCTCATTGAGTGCAAATAATGTGTTATGCAGTAAATAAACATAGAATAAATAAATCCTGATCTATGTCTATGTCTTTTGATTAAACTGAATTTGTGAGATAATTAAATGGAAGAAGTAAAATATTTGCGTCATTCAGCAACTCGAAAAACAACAGGAGACATAGTTGTAGCTTACTTTGTAAACTGAGCAATCACAGAAGTATGAGCAGAAAATCTGTTTTGATTTAGTCTGCTGCTGCTTCCCTGCTGGCTAAATCTAAGGAACAAATGTCTTCTGCATTATCGTGCCATGAGGACTTAACACTCAATTCATTGGGGACCACTTGGAATGGAAAACCTCTCAGCACTTCACAATTATTTTACAGATCGGTGCACATTAACTCTTGCAGGTAATCGCAGCAAGCTTGGGTCTGTGAGTACAAACCAGTGAAGGACATGAATGTAGTTTTTTTTTTTTTTTGCAGAATAGTTGAATACTATACATATTTACAGAACAGAGGGAGCATACTAGTTGATTATTTGGAGCAGAGATTAGCAAAAGTGAGTCAGATCAAATCAGTGAAATAAAAAAAATAAAATAAAAATCACATTGCATATCGTGTAATTTTGTATACATTTCTAACTCTTTTCTATATAGTCTACGTTTTGGCTCTTATGCTCATTGAGAAAAAAAAAAAAAAAAGCAAAAGAATCCAATTTGTTTCATAGCTAGAACTTTAATAGTATTTTACCGGCAAAAAAGGAGCACTATTCATGCTATCCATTTTGGAGGAATGAACTCAATGTCCTTTCAACATCTGAGGATGTGAATTATGAAGAATAGCAGACTATCCCATTAACATCAAGAGGGAGTTTAGCATTTCTCAGAAACTGGAGTAAGAGAAAAAAAAAAAAGCAGGTGGCTATCTCTACACATCAAACATATATTAAGCCTCCAGGTTGACCCAGCGTTGCGTCTTAGTTTGGGTTTTTCAGAGGGCCGCAAAGCAAAGCCTGTCCTGAATTTCAGTACAAAATTTAGATATGCAAATGTCCTCAACGGATTCACGATTGAAAAAGGATGCCATATTGCCTCAAAGCCACATACTCTCTAAAGCTAAACAAGATTAGGAAAATTGAATCATTTCAAAAGCTGTGGGCAGAATGTAAACTGGTTAGCATTCTAATCCTCTGCGCCAGGTGACCAGCTCAGCATGTGTACAAACATACTGTATGAAGAACAAATGAGACGAGAGGCTGGAACTGTACATTGGCTCATTTGAATGAAATAATACCTGAGTGTGTCCCTACCTGAGA
This sequence comes from Apogon talboti, assembly GCA_037367365.1. Classification (NCBI taxonomy): domain Eukaryota; kingdom Metazoa; phylum Chordata; class Actinopteri; order Kurtiformes; family Apogonidae; genus Apogon; species Apogon talboti. The sequence continues at coordinate 15,142,422 of JAPQRQ010000009.1, read as the reverse complement.
AATGCATTTATTTACCAGTATTGTATCAGACGTCCTCAGTAGGCTTCTGGCCACAAATATTATAATTCTGGCCTAATTTCGATCTTGGCATTCTCCTGCCATATGTTTGCCTGAGGACAGTTTGTTTGTTTTTTTTTTTTTTGTCCTGCATTTCAATAGAATGGACACAGTATTGTTTCTCTTTCTTTCTTTTTCTTACATATATATTTCACAGCAAAACAATAGTATTGCATTTTTATTTTCACAATCATTTTTATTTCTCTTTAAAGAAAAAGTCTATTCTTGATCTATTTTTAGATTAATATAAAAGAACTCATTACACACACACACACACACCCTGAGACAATAAAAGGTGAAATACTGATCCTCAAATGGATGTTACACTGACATATCTCTGACATGAGGAAAAGATTTGCAAAGGTCATTCAAACATGAACCGACCTCTTGACCCTTGAAAACTGTTAAGTAAACAAGAGACTGTCTAATAAAGTGTCCCATTTCAACTGTTTGTTTTCACACTCTGCTCGGAGAATAGCTTAGCATTAGCATCGCTGTAGCGCCATTGGATTTTGCATTGCCTTACTCTACAGAGGGCATCATTAAAACACTTTGATGATTTTGGATGTACACAGTCTTATCGGTTGTACTCTGGCTGACCTTTCTGCTACGTTCTCAAGGCTCTGCTCTATATTTGTCATATCAACAGCAGAGTGATACTCTTTCCATGCCGCTCTCAAATGACATTGTGGGAAATAAATCTTGGGTCAACACTGGAGTTAAGGTATATTTTGGACACAGAAGCACAGGCCGACACAAAGATGAACATTGGTTGTTTTGCTATTGGATTAAAGCAGACGTTACGAGGCAAGGGTTGTATGTAACTGTAAGTCATATGTCGGGAAATGTGTCTCGAAAAACATCTCCTCCTGTTTTTTTTTCTCATTATTATACCTCCATTTGGGGAACAGGTTTACTCCTTCCTGTTTGACATGTGGAGTCAGTCTGTTGACGTTACCAAAAACACTACCTGTGGCCAAATGAGTGTATTTACACCCTGTCAACGGAGATCTTGTTGGAAGCACTAGGGTCAGCAAACAGCTTAATCCTTTCCGTCACTGTCTCGTACTGACAGACTGATAGATGTATCCAGCCTTGCATGAGGAAGTCATTACCTTCTTTGGTAAAACTTGTGGGGCTTAAGGTAGTTAAGGTAAGGTCAGTGAGTTCTAAATAAGTAGACCAGACAGAAGTGGAATGACTAGACTCAATAAACACAAAATATAAGGAATATTATTTATGTGTCAAGGTTATAAGTCCTGTGGGACAAAAAACAAGGAGTAACTGAATAGTTTGAGTATGAAAATAATGTAATTGTGCACAACTGAACATCTATGGGATGTTTTGGAAATGTCAGCCAGTACATGATACTAAAATAAGGAAGTATCTTTTAGTGCAATGCTGTTCATCCTTCTAGCAGTGTTCACTTTCTTGCAGACTCAGTGCTAAATTGCACTGAAGCTGTTCACTGATATGAAACATGGGGGATATTATGAACTGGCAGAAATATACATGCTGTTGATCACAAACAACCATATATATTCATATTTTGTCAATAATGATCATGAACAAATTCAGAAACATCACATCACATTATTTTAGCATGATGGAAATAAATAAATGATGGCATTATAAATCAAATATTTTATTAACAAATCTGCGGTCATCTTGCCATCAAACTGTGGCAAAATTATTTATTTTTTATTTGGCGATCTGCCCCTGGTGCATGGTGGCCCAAAACCATTTTCATTTCTTGTTAAAATTCACGGCCTTCACTATTTTGTAATTTTATAATGTAGGATGTTCATGTGAGTTAAGTTCTGTCAGTGGCTTCTGGTGTTCTGGAGTTTTCTTTTGTCCGATAGGTCGGTTTTAATAATTTAATGAGGTACTATTTTTGTTCTGGCTAACATCTCACTTACTCTTTATGTAACTTAAATGAACCAAAATAAACTCAATACTGATTAGTTAAATTTGTCATTTGAAATAATTTTTCACTAATGTATTAAAAACAATTACCAATGTTACAACATTTTACTGATTTTTTTTTTTTTTTTTTTTGGAACAATTTCAGAAATAAATGCAGCTGTTTCTCTGAACAGCCTCCCATAGTTTGCATAGACCGGGTGACGCTTTGAAAAGCCAAGTCTCTACAGGACGCTGAAGGTTGAACCAGATAAAGTATGCAGTTACTACAAATCAAGGGAAGTGAAGAAAATGCAAATAACATAACAAAAGGGTTTAGATATTTCAAACAGAATCTCCGGTCTTGTTTTAGAAAAGCTCCCACATGAGTGAATATATAGCATTTGAATTCCAGTGCCAAACAAATTCTTGAACACAGTAGGGTCTAACATATGTTCGCAATCTGTTTTTCAACTATGTGACACCAACCTGTCACCCAACTGCTGCCTTCATGGATACTCTTTCTCTTAGTTTTTCCGTTTCTACAAAGCAAAGGGCTCAACATACTGTACAAGCTTTGTTTAGTGTTTTAAATTATTTTGCAATGCGTCGCACGGGGATAGGCAACCTGTGAACAATTTCATTTCACCCTAATAAAACCAGGGATAATCTGTCATTATTTCATGCCTCCTGACATTTGACATTCGATGATTTATTGTTTCCTGGCTCATAAGAATCTGGTGCCGTAAAAGTTTAAATACAGCAGATCTTAGTGGACGTCACTTGCGCTACAGATGTCTGTCCAGTAAGAATATGCAGTTTCATTTGCTGCAGTGAAACCTGAGTAAAACATTAACGTTTTAATATGTGCACCTAAAAATAATCTTTAGCTCCATAACAACAAGGAAATACGACCCCGCAGCCTTCACACTGGATGGACTACATATCCGGCCACCAACCTGTTGTGGAACCCTGTTAATACCAATGACCTGTTTCATATATCAAGAGCTTAAAATCACAACTTTCCTCCGCCTTGAATAGATTCAGTTTGGTTTTAACAAATGGGGTTACAATGCTAAGCTGCTAAGTATTAAACCCCACCAAACAGATATATGACTTGTAAGATATTTGGAAAGTATTCTGGGGAGGATGTTAATGGCGAGGGACAGGGGTGTCACAGCGCCATTGCTTGAAAGCCTGAAGTGAAAGTTTGGGCAGAGGAGAGTGGAGTATATTAACTGAAGAGCCAAGGATGTGTGTGATAAATCTCCCTCAACCCGGTGCTAAGTGTCACATTGTGTTTATGGTGTACAGATTGCATACTGCTAGTGTTCTCCAAGGCTCGGGCCAGGACAGGCTGCTTCGGCTGGCAGACAGCCGGGTTGACTGACTGGCTGCACGGTAGGATTTTTTAGGTTGACTTTGTCACCTTTGACTACCTGAGCGGCTGCGTAGTTATCCGAACGGCGACTCGACGGGCTCAGTGAGTAACTTCGTTGCTGCCTGATTAGATGGTTTATTCGCTGGCTGGCTTGCTGCCTCAGTGCCTGGCTGCTTGATTGATTGGCTGGCTGGCTGGCTGTCTGACTGAGGCTGTGTAATATATGATGTGGTTCAACATGGTTGCGATTAACGGATTGGCAGAACAGTTGCATCCATTAATAACTCCACCCTATAGGGCTGGAGTAGTCCCCAAATGCATGCTGTTATTGCGCTCGCATCACTGTTTTGGGAAAATTTATAAAGCTAGTTATATGATTTGTAGATTGCAATTTTGAAATGTGTTTACTCTTCCATTTGAGAGTAAATATAAATTTTCAGCACTGTTTGTGGTGAAAAATACATCAGAGGTGTCATCATCACTACGCCTGACTGTCAAAGAGAGCGAAAGGCACCGTTTCCCTGTGCTGCATATAGATCTCCTTTGAATCTCACCCACTCATTGCTGCAGGGTTTGAAGAATTTAAGTTAATAAACTGGCTCATAAGGCAAGATTAAAGATGCCGTGTAATTTGATTAACTGAATGGGAAAGAGAGAGGCCACAGATGGGAAAATAAGCTTTTCCAGGGCCTCATTAAAGGGAACAATCCTGTAAAACCTCTTGGGTGAAATTCTACTGTGAAGATGCTTTCGGAATGAGGAAAAAAAAAGAAAAAAATCATGGCGTTTCAGCGTGCTGTTGAAAAGTGGCTGCAGAGAAACATTTTGTAATAATTTACATGCTCACTGGGAGAAATGTTTCCAGTCATGGTGGCCGCTCTGAAAGAAAACATCCTGTACCTGATCTCCCAGTATTATTTTTGTAACAAAACTGACTTAGCTTCATTATTCAAACATGATAAATTTGTTTCCTCGTTCTTAGTCTCTTAAAAACAAAACAATTACATGGTGATAATCCAAAAGTGTGACTAATTCCATAGTAAGCACGAGCCCCGTTTATTTGTGTGTTCAGTCCATTCTGTTTGAGGGTTCTTCTGCATATTAAGCCCCATAAATATAATAGTTTGAAGTCAACAGCATGTGTAGTTAAAAAGAACATATCATACATGTGTTACATTGCAGTAAATATGTTAAATATTACCGTATATGTAACTGTGAACATGTTTGTTTAGATTCATGTAAAGAGCTGCAGAAGTCACATCAAAGCATGTATATGAAATGCTAATTTTACACACTCCCTCCTCCTTTGTCATTAGTTTGGGGATGTTCCATAAAGAACTTTAAAATTACATTTACCAAGTTCATTCTAATTCTTCCCCAATATGGTCACATTTTCAGTGCTGTCTGACTTCATTCCCTCATCCACATGTGCAGGGAGATCAAGATTAGGTGTCTGCAGAATGAAAACCCAGGAAGCTCACCTGCTCGCCCTTGATATTACGCTGGAAATATAAAATCCATTCCCAGATTTAGACATCTCTCGCCACCAAAAAAATGTTCTATTCTGTCTGGAGCCGCAGACTGCCTGTCTGCGGCGTAGTTTCTTTATGGCTCAAACTAGATGTCTTAGTTATTGGGATGAAGAAATCCCTGTCAGTGGACATTCATGGGAGAATCCCCCCTTTTCTCACTCTCAGTGAGCTGAGGTTAATTTATATTTCTCAAACCTGTTCCTTTCTCCTTAGAAATGGATTCAGTTGAAGTGTTGGTGCCGGATCGTTATCGGCGTGCTATCATTCCGCCGGGACAGCCCAGCCATCATCACAAATGGCCGTTTTTCAGCAGAATAAAACATATGAATTAAACTTCATAAGCTTATCTGGTCTTTGATATGTAGAAAGCCCAAGGTTTATTTCCACATTAATCCCCACACCCGTCTATTGCTTTGGCTCTTTGATGCATGAAGGTGGGTTTAGAAACTGGAATCTGCCAGGTATATATAACTGCATGTTTTACCCATCGCTTGAGCTTCAGGCCCTCTTTTCTCCCCCTTTTCTCTCCACCTATGTCTCTCTCACTCACACACACACACGTTTTCCCTAAGAATTTCATTACAAAAGGCAGGCATATGCATTGAAATACTGCCGGCAAGCAGGGGTCATGTAGCCCGATACTGAATTTCCCTTGCCTTTGTGCAATCTTAATTGTCTGTCATTTCTGTCTGCAGCCCCGTCTGTGCGCGCTCCAAATAAAACCTATGGAAACATGAAAGGTGGAGCACTGCCCTCACTTTCATCAAGGGATCGCTTACCAGGCCTTGCCGTGGCTACCCCAGGCTTGTGTTACGTACCTCATAAAAGTAGCTCTTGTTTCACGGATGCACTGCCCCATCTGGGCGCTGGGCTAATCTGTCAAGCCGAGCTCCCAGGCAAATTCTTCTGCAGCGTAATAGACACTGTTACAAACTCTCCTGCCTTTCTCCTCTGCTCGTTTTCCCCCCTCATTTTTGCAGAGGGCTCCCCTGATGCCCTCTGATGCTGCTGACAGTTGGAGCTGAGGCTGGATGCCATGGTGAATTTATATCGTGCTACTGCATCTGTCATTGTTTTCACCGAGGTGTTGACCTCCACACGTCCTCATCAGAATGTAGCTTCAGTTCTGCAACTCCAAGCAAAATAGATACCTACAACTCAGTTGATCGTAAAGGGTATTCATACGGCAGAAACCCCTTCCCAATTCGATAGTTGGCGCAAAACTTTGACAGCCAGTTGGAAACCTCTGGGGAATTAGGTCACGGCAGGATGGGAGCGAGACAGAAGGCTCATGGGAATTCATCGGGCTGCGTTTCTCAAACTGTACACTGCAACAACAGCGTACAGTGAGGGATGGAAAATGCTCTTTCAAACTGTTACCTATCTTTTGTCCCTCATACCTCACCTCTGACATCTTTTTGATCCTCTCAACACTGATTCCACTCCTTTTGCCGTTAGTGTTCATGTAAATATGTATGGGAACACAGCGTGCAGGGGGCGTTATCGCTCTCTGATGAAACGCGGATGTGTAGCTCAAAACATTCATTTATTGTACCGACTCCTTATGTGCCAGTATGGAGGTTGATATCCTACAGTAGAGCTTATTTTCCTTTACCCAGTGTTGAAGGCATCAAGGCAGATATGTGGCTTAAGTGGGACGGAAACAGTGACAACCTCTCTGTTTTTGAAAGCTTGTGCCAGTCATCGGGCTGTGAACAGAGAGAGAGACAGTCACTGTATTGAGTTTATTACTCCTAAAGCAGCCACCAATGATCACACCCTCCATAAGCCACATACAAGACAGTCATGGTATTTTAAGCAGATTTCCTCTAAAAGGGGAGGAGAGGCGGATATTTCTCCTTTAAAGTGGTCTTATCATTCGGGCTGTCGACTCACTGGAAAGCCTGACAGCTACAGCCTGCTGAGGCACCGAGTGGCCTCGCTGTGTCTTCGGCTGTTAACGATAGACAGCTGGGACAGCCGTGCTACTCTGCTATTCTTCTGCTCATAACACAGAGTGGCATGAACCTTTTTGCCTACTTATTTATGGACATAATGCCCTTTTTGTGCTTTAAAGTAAAATTAAATAACTGTGATAAATTTATGAGAACGGCGCTGAAGAAAATTTATTTTTATTTACTATAGCCCCTGCCAAGTTTAGTGGAGACTTTGTGATGTAATTGATTAACCATCTACTCTTCTTTATTTTACGCAAAGCAGCGGATTTATTACGATCATTAGAAAACGTAAGATCATAATTCCAGTTTCGCTTAGATTTATATCGAAGTCGCCTTAAAAATTATTGCATCTCAAGGCTATAAATATGTATTTTTATCTAAACCTAAATATTAACTCCTTAACATGACGTTTCTCGCAACCTTTGCTTTGAAAAGTCGACCGCGAGTCGTCAGTTTCATCATCATTCTAATTTCGGTCAGTTATTCATCCATGAAGTTAATTCTTCTGACTCAGCCAGGGGTCAATGTTCAGTTATAGGCCTCAGCCATGTGTAGTAAAGTAAACCAAGCCTTGGCGTTGTATACAGAGGGGCCTGTAAAATTCATTGTGCTTAACACACTGACTTGTGAGTTAATCTCTCCTCACATTCCAGACCAGTTATTAGTCAGCATTATAGTTTATTTGTCCAGGGGTAAGATAAACCAGACTGCTCTCATCCACTGCTCGAGACCTGCAACACTGACTGGTTTGTTTGAACAAAGGGAAGTGCTCTCTTATGACAAATAGTCCAATAACAGAAGATAATACATACATGGCCTCAAAACCAGATAATGCCACAGTTGAGCGGTAACTGGAAATTATTACACCTTCACTTTTTTCTTTTTTTGGTGTACTTTGATGTTGTGATTTTTGGCGTTGGGAACAGGGCATTTATCACTGTGCTTACTAAGGATGTACAGTATCAGTGAAACCTGAGATCCCAACACAGGAGTGAATGTGTTGTCTGGAAATATGTTTGAAAGGTTTGACATTTTGGAAATGAGATAACACTTATAAAGTAAGAGTATTGCTGCAGGTTTTCATTAAACAAACCACGTCTTGGAAGTATGCTAATATATCATGTGTGAACATATATTCACAGCTAAACTGCAACTCCAGATACATTTTGTTACGGACGTAGAACCCCTTTTATTATGTTTTGTCGCAACATTAACATAAGAACTCACTTGATAGTAACTTCTGGACTTTAAATGGTTAAGTTTAGGCACTGGTTAAAGTTGAAGAAATACCAGAACAAATCTGCGAATATGCACTAAAGAACAACTCACATTTATATTATTTGTAACCTTATCCTATGTTTTCTATTAACACCTACAGGAGAAGGGATGCGATCTCTGCTCTGTGGTTTCATAGCAGTGGCTTTTGTATTTTCGTGATCCACCCCTGGACTCGTTCTGATTGTGTAACTGCAACAAAAGCGCCAGATCATTCTGTGACAAATTACGTTTCCCTACAACAAAATCAAGGTACATATACATATGTATGAAAATGGAATAAAAGTTTAAGGTCACTTATATAAGATCAGAATTTTTTGGTTGGAGACACATGTTCCATTCTTAATTTTGTAGGTTTAGATTTTTGGCAGTGGCATGAACTACTGCATAGTCTAAACACTGTTTTTCTTCAATAGAAAACCACATGTTCTGGGATTCCAAATGATTCTAATGTTTGGCTTTAGTTGCACATGGCAGTGTCTTTATAAGGGAGAGGTTTTTTTCGGTTTTTTGTTCTTTTATCCCCTTCCACATGAATATACTTAACTAATCAGAGCATGCAACCACAAACACATTAGGTACATGTAATCTCAGCTGGTCAAAGTTGTTTAAGATATTAAATCTGTACAAGTGTATAAGTTATATAATTTTTTTTATTGTTTCTTGTGGATATATTTTTAGCCTGTAACCTTATTGGCCTGACTTTGGAGCTGTTGCTAATATTTGATTGCTTTGTATGAGGATGTTTCAACTTATTTTATATCGCAACAAACTGAGTCAAGACATCTTGTAAGGAATACAGAGAAACGTCTCCAGTGAAATCTGCAAAGTCGTCCATTTTACTGGATTCACAATGTAATTTTCATATTTAATCCCATGTAAATTAGTCTAAATAAACAAGTTAAATGTAAGGTATGAAACAGACATACACAAAGCCACATATATCCTCAAACAAACCAAACCACCCATGATCCACTGTTTGCTCAGAGCGTCTAAATGTTTTTAATTAGCTGGAAGCTGTGGTGTTCCCTCTGTGACTGCTTACTGCCTGCCCATCATGGTCTTTTACTGATGTGTCCTGAGAATGAACTTTGAGAGAAACATGGATTGAAAAAAAAAAAAAAAGCATCTTCTTCTTAACCAAAACCAGCCTACAGTGAGGCAGCTTGCAGGCTGCCTGCTGCTGCACAGAACATTCCCATCACAATCATGTTCAATTGTCCCCTAATTGTCCTCTTCTCTTTCTGCAGAAGAAGTTGCTGACATGAGAAATTAGGCAATCAGGATGGCATTAGTGCATGAGTGGAGGACCGAGGCATGGTTATACTATAATGTATAGGCCCCATTGGGGGTGCAAATAAGCAGGGAAATACTCGCATCTCCCTTTGAAGTGATGGCTGCTTCCAAATTAAACTCTTAGTCACACTGCTATCAAAAGGATATGGTTGTTAGCAGTGCCCTGCTCTGATCTGAGCACACTTCTGGATCTTATTACAATGTGATTTTTGATTGATGCCCTTTAGGGTGGATCATATACTCCCTTCCTTTTCAGGAGTCTGTCACTGAGGGGTTGTAAAATTATAAGACATTTTAAATGGGACAAAATTAACACAGCTGCATTCATACGGTGCAGAGACGTGCAACTGTTTTTAATATTAAGGGGAAAAAATGTGACATGTAACATCTATGCTTCCTTTGTATGACTTGTCCTGCAAATTTTAATATACTTTTCAATATAATAAAAATATAGGAAAAGAGATGATGTGTCCTATTCTATGGTATGTCATAAATATATCAAAATTTAATATATTTTATCAGTTGCACTTAAACCTTATAGGTAGTTATTTCTTTTAGTGGCATAGAATAAAACGTGACGTAGCGGCAATGAATAATTACACAATGATTGCATAAAAATATATAAATCTGAGATAATAACACAAGGAGAAAACTGTTTCACACAACTGGGTCACATACAGCACTAAGTAGAGAAGAAAAAAAAATGCAGAAAAGTTCCTCCAAACCTCCTGGGGGATTCAATGAGATTACCCCCCAAAAAGATTGAATTAGATTGGCCAACAGAAGGAAGAAATGCTAGAAACTAATGGCAAATAACAAGCTTGTGACAATTCATCAGGCAACTTCACAGAGGGGAGGGCTTCAGTGGAATGCCTGAGATGGGACCTTTCCCCTGTGCTATGTTATTCTAACAAACAATGTCAATGAGATGGCATCCTACCTCTCACCAATTTGCATGGTTGTCAGAGGAGTGAAAGCCAGTTTAAAGGTACATCCTTTATGTGCTGGAGAAAGGATTAGGGCCAGCCCCACAAAGAGGCTTTGATTTTCTTGCAAATATGTATAAGAAGTTTGGCTGAGAAAAGTGAGTTTTCAAAGCTGCAACTTTTCCAAAGCATACCCTTTTTTCTTCGTATAAATTTGTGTGTGTGTGTACGTGTGTGTGAGGGTGTGTGTGTGTGTGTGTGTACGTTCCCCATAGCAAGTTTGTTGATGAACAAAGTTCACTTCCTTCAATGTGAGGGTGTATAAATATTTAAATCCAATTGTAACTGTTAATTTAAATAACAGAAAAATATTTTTCAAAAAGTTGTTGAAATGTTTTAGCATTATAAAGTGTAAAAATGAAATTTATGGGGGAAATAAGAATTTAAATAAACATTTTCTTGATGCAGAGAGGCCCAGAAATTTGTATAAATTTTTTTTCCTTTTTTATTTTTTTTTTACCTCTGACGTCTGAGTCTCTTTGTAACTTTTTAAAGTGTTTTGTTTCAGAGATCGACACACTGATTTCACATAAACAAAAGGAGCGAGCCTGAGTGTGCACCGTATGCACTTAGCTATGAGGTTAGAGTGCAACCCTCATTAGCATGTATAAACTCCCTGTGTCAAGAGGTCGCCTTTGACCCTAACACACAAAATCTTGCTCAAAACATGGCTGACACAAAGTATATCCATGTGGGTGAGAGATGTGCACTGCTGCCTATACTATGTTGCCTTTGTAAACACACTGATCACACTCTAAAAGTCATTTTAGATTGACTGATGGTTCATCCAATAATTCTTTTTCACCTGAATTTTGAGTAACTAACAATTATAAAATATCTCATATGGGACTTAGATCTTTATTGATTTATTTAGGGAATTCTACACTTCTAGCTACTAATACATATGGAGAATAAAGAGAATGTGAAAGATTTTTTTTTTCATGCAAAGACCCACATACTGACATTGCAACAAAATGGCCTCCAATGAGCACTTATAGCTGCATTAACAGTGCATCCACAACAACACCTGCTAACATCAGACTTACAGAAATCCCTCACTATCCAACAGCTGCTTCACAAGTTTAAGTCCTTTAATCGATTGATGGCTACATGGCAGCAGTATTTCCAACAACTCCAGTTGACATTATAGGGTTTGCACACACAAAAAAACACACTGCTTCATGCTTAAAAAAGATCACCGGAGAGGCGATGTCCCTTCAGTGGCAGTCCAGCACAATGTGTTCCAGTTCACTTTCATCATGTTGTACCAGCTGAACATGGTGTAGCTTTCAGCCCTGCCCTGTGGGAAACCAGGCTGTCTTTTCTCTCGCTGTGTGTTAGTGTGTGTGTGTGATGCTGTCGAGCTATGTTGTCCCAAGCTTTCAGCGGCACAAACTCCCTGTCCTAGGGCCTCCAGCGTGGATTGGCCACAGAGTCTCTGTGTGGCATGCTCAGATGAATGTTACCCTGATTCTCTACCAGAATGCCACCAATGCAACCCCTTAAGCATGTCTGTCGGACAGTGCCGGGCTGCCAAGAGGGGGCCACTTTTTGCATTTCTTGTTGTACTTCTCTTTCTTTATTTCTTTTCTTCTGTGTGTGTTTTTTTTTTTTAACTCGTTCTTTCTGTTTAAAGGCAAACAAAGCAAGTGTCGGCCTGAGAGCAAAGTGACGTGTCTACAACCCCCCTTTTCTTTCACAGAGAATTCGCTGTCCTTCTTCTGTCTTCTTCTGTTTTTTTTTTTGTTTTTTTTTTTTTTTTTACTGATTTCTGGTGTTTTGTGGTGAGAAATTACACACCAGGTCTTTTACATAATTAAACAAATAAAATATATATATCCGTCATGTCTCTTAAGCATATACTGTACATATCTCATTTAAGACACTGAAAATGACCATAGTTAAAGCACATATTTTCATTGTATGCTAATAATATTAATTGTAAAATGTGATATTCTTAAATTACATAAGGGTCCAGACATTAGACTTCAGTGTTTAGCAGTAGTTAACAAGTATCCCTCCTCCTGTATTTGTCTGATTACAGTATACTTCCTGGGACACTTATTAGCGTAATCATTCTTCATTGGAGTTTATCACATTCACGTCTTTTTTTTTTTTTCTGTTCTGTCTTTACCCCTGAGAAAATGCACATCAGATCTTTTACATAATTAACACAAATAAAAAATATTTATCCTTCATGACTCTTAATCACATAGATATCTCATAGTGATTCTTCATGGGAACCCTCTTCTTTAAGACACTGAAAATGATCATATGTTAAAGCACATATTTTTATTGTATGTTAATAGTATTAATAGTAAAATGTGATATTCTTAAATTATATGAGCGTCCGTACACTAGGCTTCAGTGTTTAGCAGTAGTTAACAAGTATCCCTCCTCCTGTATTTGTCTGATTACAGTACACTTCCTGGGACACTTGTTAATGTAATCATACTTCATTGGAGTTTATCACATTCACGTCTTTATTTTTTTCTGTTCCGTCTTTACCCCTGAGTTCATGTCGAAACAGCTGTCTGGCATATAATACGGTCCTCAATGACTTGTGTCAACAGGTTTACGAAAATAACAATGTTCTCATTGTTTAGATAGACCGCCGTTCCAGACGGTCTGAATCTTGAGTTGTTGACGTTCTTGAATACTTTATGATATTAATTCTCTGCCTCAAGGTGACTTAACATGACCTAATAACAAGTGCCTTTATTTTTGTAAATATACTTGACAAATTCTAACGTTAAACTTGATCCCACTCCCTGTACATGTTTCGCTTAGCACAATAAATCTGAGCGCTAAATAATATAAATGGGAGCGGGGATAATATATAAGAGATTCTGTTCACTGTCGCACGTAAAGAGTGTAATCTAATTAGATGGTTGTTTGATTCAAGTATCAGTCCTTGTCTACAGAGACAGGATTTAATCACGCTGTGAGTCAGACAATCATTGTTGGGTCTGGCGTCAAATCCTTATAGAATACCTTAAAGACAAGACTGTGTTTCATGCTTAAAGCTATAGTCAGGCTAAAAAATGAGCCTATTTGCAGTGTACATTACATATTGTATTTGGCATTTTTACATTTCTGTAGAGACTCTCAGCAGCTGTGGACATTTTACTAGTTAACCAATTAATACATGGGAGCCAAATGTGACTAATCCCAGAGGAATCAAAACTAAACAAACTCCAGGGTTCAATTTTCAAGCAACCCGAGAAAGAGGATGTGAAAGTTTGAATTAAATATCTTCTTTCAGATGTCTGGTTTGTTTACATTTTGTTTCCTCTTGTATTCCTTTGGGAAGGCGCGGAAATGGTAATAATGTCAAGACGTTATATGTCTTTAATGGCTCAGGCGAGGAGGAACTTGCCTCCAAATGTCCATGTAAAACCGACACTGTGGGTGTTTGCAGGAAAAGCCAAATCAATTCTGAAGCTGATACGTAGGTAAAATAAATGAGACTTCAAACAAAGTAAAGTAGTCCTCGAGGGATGGAAACACGGCACAAAGGGAGACGCACTCTGTGTGACACACGCGATGTTTCATCTGTGAAGAACACCAGAGAGCCTCAGTCTGTTTAACGTAAACTCGGAGAGGTTGGATTTGTTTGGTGTCAGATCTAGTAAATAATTAGCCAATCCGGAGCAATGTGGAGTTCTTCAGAAACCTAACCTCACAGCTACAATAACATAAAAGATATAAACATGGAGTTCCCAAAGAGTCAAGGATATACTGGAAGAATGCATGATTTTTAATTAACATTCAATCCATTTTTGTTCTTTTTTTAAATCAAATATAGTAAATTTCTTGTTTGATTGTTTGATTTCTTTTTTGCATGTGTATGTGTGCATTTAATTTTTTCAAAATGACCATAAACGGTAAAATATCATTCTTTGTAAAATCCTTGTATGGCACAATACCTCTTACTTTTTTATTTGTGAGTCACAAAAATATGTGTTTAGACAAGTATGACGGAAGCCATCTGCACCTCTTTAAAAAAAAAAACATCTCATTGGAGTGACCTAGCTCCATATATCAATAGTTTATCTTCATAACTGTGCTCCCTATCGTCTATTCAGTTCTTGTTGTCTTCCATAATGACACAGGAATGACTAACTCAGCTGCAACAGGGTTATAGACATTAAAATTTGACAATACTGCAAGTTGTGGCTTTGCAGTGACAGCATTTTGTAACTCTTTGCCAAAGCTAGTTTAAGAGAGACAGAAACATAGCGCCTTCGTGATCAGCAGTGAAATCAGGCTCCAGAAATGTGTGCGCTAACCAAACACTAGCGCCATTGCTGAGCTAGTGCGATCCAGCGCACAGAAGTGGCCCCAGGGAACCCTTCCTATTCTCGAGAACTAATGTTTACAATCATTTAGGGGCGTCCGTGGAAGGCGTACAGGAGACACTGGCGTATGTTTGTCTCCGTTTTGAGGATTGTGGTTAAGCTGAAGCTCATCTGGCAACCTTATGGGCTGCTCAATCCCTCTAACACTCATGTCATTCCTTCCTCTCCTGTCCTGTTGCACTGCTTACTTCTGCCCACATTTCTTCTCTCTTCTTCCCCATTATCTTCTAATTTGCTGATTCTTATCTTCCTCTTATATTGTCTAACATTTCTTTGGTTTTGCATCCAATTTATTTCTCCTCATTCTGTCCTCTCAACACATCTTTTCTGTTTTTTTGCGAAGCCACTCATCATATCAGCTGTCTCTAGTCATACATGTCATCCGCTGGTATGTGCTGATGGCTGAGTTTTAGTAGGTCTTTCATGTGTGCATCATGTGTAGCAATGGCTGGAATGGGATGTAGCTTGAGTAAATCAATTTGTCATATGAGTAAAATCTGCTGAGTGCATAGGTTCATGAGCAGGTTTTGTGGCTCATCATCTGTCTTCTCTTCCTTCACAGTCTCAGTTTGTTCCAAATGGTCCCACTGCTGTAACAGATTAATACAAAAGAACAATACAAACATTAGCCTCAGGTATTGTTTTAGTTTAGGCTTGCGCTGGTCTGTTTGAACTCAAGGAAGACAAATTAGCTGAGCCACTTGTTGAGTTTAATGTCACCGATGTAAGGGTTTCAGTCTACAACAGTCAGCGTTGTGCAAGTTACTTCCAAACTGTAATCCATTACAGATTACTTGTTACTGTTATTTAAAAGTAATTCCTTACCTTA
>JAPQRQ010000009.1:15089016-15113133 GCA_037367365.1 Apogon talboti | reverse complement strand
ATATAAAATCACCAGATACTGTATAATTATGTTACAAAAGCAGAGCAGTTCTCGGATCTTTACAGTAACATTGATCTTTTGCAGTGACCCATTCCCTTAGACCACACTACTGTGATGTGTTTGTGTGGACTTTAAAGTTATGCGAATGCAAATGTAAAAAATGACCACGCTCCGGTAACCTTTGTTAATTTTTCACCACACTCTTCCATTGCGTGACTGTTTAGCGAATGACCATTTAAGTGGCACATATTTATGCGCAAAGACGTCATAGTCCTCTTCAACACAGATAGTCTGGTAAACGTTTATCACAGATCTTAAAAGAAACAAAAAAAAAACAAAAAAAAAAACAAAAAACACTTCTTTACTATGGATATTGGAGGTGTGTAACTATTCGTGATGGTTTAATTTGTTAAAACAGGTTGGAAAAAAAAGAACATTGTAGCTAAAAACTCATGGCGATTTAATTAGATGCATACCATTTTATAATAATAATAATAATAATAATAATGATAATAATGATAATAATAGTACAAACGAACAATTAAGTATTTTATCTCAACTTGATGCCACTATCTATTAAAAAAATTATATGTTTTTCTGTTTTGTTTCCTGCGAAGACTGTAATTTTATATTCTTAATAAATAATCTTTAATTTCAGCCAAAATCACCATTTTATGTCTTGTTTGGATTAAAAGCTCAGATATTTTTCATGTGATTTATGTCTCTTTCGAAGCTGGAAGCTCTTTTCTGCTTCAGCAATCTACAACTCGCCTATAGAGGTCGCTGTGATATTGCAAAACACGTGCATAAGTCAGTCGACAGGTTTAGGTCACTGAAATCATTTACCCTGTGGAACTCACTTTGCAGCTTACTGTCATTTACAAAGCTGTTTCCAAATAAATAACAAATAATTTCTCAGATTAAACCTATAAGTTATATTGCTGCATCCTTTGCTTGTGTGTGTGTGTGTGTCTGTGTGTGTGTGTGTGTGTGTTATGTTTTTATTAAGTCAAACAGTGTAGATACACAGATAATTTTAAAGCAGAGGGTTAACAATATTTTACTACTTATATCTGTGGCTATAAGTCGGATGTAAATGGTAAAGAACACACAGCTCGCATCATCCCCCCCACTAAACCTATAGCTAATTATTGCATTTTCTCCTATTATGTCCAAACCCCATTAGGCTTTTGTGTTAAATCAATATTTAGTTTTGGTCACCGATTGGGGAAGAAAGAAGCTGCTTTTTATAGGCCAATGATTACTATCAGACTCGGAACAGACAGGACCCTAAAACACTGGCCCTGCTTCACAAGGCCGACAATGTCAGCCCTCCTCCTCCTTAAAAAAGAAAATATTAATAATTCATCTTCGAATCGACTTCCCTCTCTGACAGATTAGATTTTAACCATTTGATTTTGTTTGGACTGGGCGTTCCCATATTATTACTTAATGACCTTCCCAGCTGCTCCTGTCCATTTTCTGTCACCAGCAACCATCTGGACACTTATTAGCACCTCAATGCATCCACGCTGCTTTCCTCCCAAACTTGAATAAAATTAAGCCTGCTTCCAGACTGCCAATATATTTTACCCCCTGCACCCTACTTGAAATAAAACTGGCATTAAGTCTGCGTTTTAATAACAGCGTATATAATAATAATAATAATAATAATAATAATAATAATAATAATAATAATAATAATGGGAATGTAAAATCCAATTTTATTCAACTATATAATCAGAGGAAAAAATATAGGCTGGAGATAGTCTTGGTTTATCTATAATTTCATTTAGTTTATTAGGCAAAATATACGATCTGGACAAATTCCTTCAACGCTTCCTATTTACAAATTTAAATCACTTGGTATTTACATTAAAGAAAAAAAAACACCAAAAACACAAGATAGAGACAAAATAATAATAATAATTATAATAATAATAATAAAGTAAAAAGCCTACCAAAATGTTCCAGCCCGCCTGGGCAAAGTGGAGAGAGTAACATTATAGGCGCGATTATAGGCTACACAACAATAGAGGAAGTAATCCATCCATCCACAGGATATTACCAAATTACGCCATTTGTTCTGTACCGACTGAATGCTACGCTGCATTATTTCTCATTGTCCTTTTTAGGGAGTGGAGTCTCTCTTTTTTTTCTATTTTTCTTGTCTTTTTTTTTTCAGCACAAAAAAAAAAAATATGTCTTGATCAAGCCGAGGAGAGTGCGGTGAGGACCCGTTGCGTGGCGTCTTGTGGACTCCTGGCGCTGGAAGGCAGAGAGGATCTGGATAAAGAATAATACAGAAAGGCAGATAAATACCCCCGCCGTGTTTGGACAGCGGGTTTCAATATGCATCTCAAGTGTCTGGCTGAACAGTTGTGATTTGAAACAGACTACAGTCGCCCTCCAATCTTTATCCCTGACTCCTATAATAATAATAATAATACTAATAATAATACTAATAATAATAATAATAATAGTAATAAAAATAATAATAATAATAATGATTATTATAATTTTGCACATATACAAAAATGTTCACAGGTAAGTATTCTTCTACACACAGCCATTATCAGCAATTATTTTATTCAAACAATTATTCTTCTTCTAAAGGACTAGTGCAGCAATACTTGAAACGTTTTTTTTTTTTTCCTTTCGGTTAGAGCGCTCCCCTGGGCTCCGGGTCTCCCAGGGGTCTTTAGGAAAAGCACACAGCCCAGACAGAGCGCGTTTTACTCGGTGACTTGATAAGTAGCCACATTCTCCCCAGAGGGGAGGAATTAAAGGGGGAGTGGGATGGGAGTCAAGACCCCTGTCACCCGAAAAGCAAACTGTCCTTTATTTATCTTTGTTGATTTTAAATTGTATTATTTTTTAATGTTGTTTTGTATGTTAAAAAAAAAAAGCATCTTATAGTGGAAAAAATAAATAAATAAATAGCCCGCACTTTGGGTTAAAATGTTGGAATTTGATAAACAGTTATCCACATGTTAGAATCGTGTATTTTTGTTTTTTCTGTGCTGAATAATTACTGGAGTTACAATTCCATTAAGACTCAGGGCCTTCTATGCCATTCAAGTCCAATTTAAGCCATTTTAATTTTAATGATGATTATTTATGCATTTCAACCAAAGTGTGCAAATCAGTTATTTGCATTTAATCCAATAAACCTAGATTTTACAATGTAATAACACAGTAATGTATGTCTTTTATCTTTTCATTATTGCAAACGTGTCTCTACCACACACACACACACACACACACACTCACAAATGGGAAAACTTCTCTCACCTGTCATGGAGGGGTCGAAAGGAAGACTTCAGGGGCTGTGCTGGAGGAGAATCAGACCGTACAACATTTTCATGGTCTAAAAAAGAAAATGAAGACAGTCTGTCAATACCGGGATGTTTTGTCATTATCGGTATACAAAAAAAAAAAAAGAGATATGCAGTTATAAAAATAGCGGATTGCATTTCAGCAGACGTTTGCATGTGGTGCTGGTGTGGGTGCATGTGTTGTGAGTGGTGGTGGTGGGTGGGGGGTCCTACCTATGTGCTTGGGACTGTGGGTCTCCGGTGGGGCCTTGCTGTCACCGGTGAGCGCTGCTGCAGCTGCTACCGGCGACACCACCACTGACGTCGGCTGCTGCTGCTGCTGCTGTTGGGTCGGTAAGTGGTGGTTGTGGTGATGGTGGTGGTTTACTCCCAGAAACGACCTGACATTCAGCAGGGAGTTCTGACCCAGAAAAGCCCCATTTGTCCAGTTATGGAACTTTCCAATCTGGCATGTGTAGAGTCCATGACTGGGGAGGAAGGCCGGGTGGGTTTGGATCTGGTGGTGCGGCGCTGAGGGGTGAGTCGTGGCCGTGGGGCCACAAGGAGACGTGGGTTTCTGAGATGAACTGTCAGGACTCGTAGCGGTCTCTGCTAAAGACCAGATTTTAGGCTTATTATTAGACGGAAGGGGAAAGTTTCCAGGTCTGTCCGGAGATAAAACTCGCGTGGTGTTGTTGTTGTTGCCGTCCGAGTTTTCCTTACTCCCTGGGAGAACTGAAATTGCGCTCTTGGCTTTGTCAAAGGCCTCGTGGGCCTGCAGGGCAAAGGCCCGTCTTTTCTCCAAGCTGTCCAAGTCTCCCCCCGCGCCGCCGCCGCCCCCCCTGAGGTCCCTGTTCCCTTCGCTTGATTTATCATCATCATCCTCGTTGCTCTGATCCCCGTCGTTGTCGTCGATTTTGTCTATATCTATGCTTTCCAAATCGATCTCCTCCTCGTCTTCGTTTTTCTCCGCCTCGTCCCCGCTACCGAACAAGTTCCCGTCCTCCCCGTCCTCTTTGCTCCTGCTTCCCCAGGTCACCTTGTTCTCCTTCTTGAGCCTCCTCCTGGCGTTGGCGAACCAAGTGGAGACCTGCGTCAGAGTCATTTTGGTGATGATGGCCAGCATGATCTTCTCCCCCTTGGTGGGGTACGGGTTCTTCCTGTGCTCGTTGAGCCAGGCTTTCAAGGTGCTGGTGCTCTCCCGGGTGGCGTTCTTGGGCCTGGCCGGATCTCCATACTGAAACTGACCATATGGGTAGAAGGCCGGAGAGGTGTGGGCAGCGAAACTGGCAGGATGGACGCCAGGGCTGTCCTTCAGCTCATACTGGGATCCCTTGAAAAATGTAAAATAACGTGTCACTAAACATCCATGAACATGCGTAATGACGCACAAAGGCTGCATTATAAATGACAATATATTATTAAATGTGAAAAATTATGTGACTAATACAGTATGTGTGCAGATCAAACAAGTGAAAATGAACATTCCTATTAAAATAATCTCCTGGCTGTTGCACCTGACACTAAGATTTCCACAAACAAGTTTCTCAACTTGCAACATGCTATAAAGGCCTGTGGCACCTGCGCCTGCACAATCCACACTAAAAGACTCAGACCTTTCATTAGCAAACATTCTCTATACGTGTCAGTGGAACAAGGCAATAGCCTAAAGCAGGTCCTGTGTACAAGGGAAAGTTTGCTCAGTTATTGTGAACGCGCAGATGGCATGCAAATTGCCAGCTTTCACGTGTACCTGACAAACTTTTCTTCACACTTGCTTAGTTCGTTAAAATGCTTCCAAAGCCTGCATTCGTTTTATTTCGTTCAGTTTAATGTCACAATTATAACCTTTTTTTTCCCCTGCCTCATTCCTCATTCTATTCCAGACACAGAGCTCAATAATGGCGATTCACTTCAGAAACCCAGCTTTGGATTTTTACAGGAAAAACGTCTTGTATTGAACTGTCAGACCAAAACTAAACCACGTTACCCGGATGCACTCATTAGTTCATATATTAATACATTTCAAGATCACTATTATTAGCAGGTGTTTTTAGGCCAATCCACGTGGCAGGCAACAACAGAAGGACATATTGTAGATCAGAGAAAACAAAACCTACACCTCGACAAAGTTTTGCATATTTATAAGCTTTAACTTTTGCTCTGTGTTAAATATCATGAAGGGTAAAATAAGGGAGGGTTAGAAGTCTTTGTTTTATTGTCACAGTGAAAGCTAAAACGCAGATCTTTTTTTTTTTTTTTTTAAACGGAGTTTCTGATATAAAAGAGACTCGAACACTGAACTCGACATAGGACTTTCACCTTATGTTTGGCGTGAATTTACACGTTCTCCTTAAGTGGCAAAGAAATAAATACGCTACGAGTGGATTTTTTCTACCTTTTGTCTCCGTTCGTTGCGAGTCAAACTTTTTTTTCTATTTCTACACAACTCACACAACTGTCATAACTGGGACATTTTTGCGTCGACGTATTTTTAATCGATATTTTACAATAACAGCCTGAACACCAGGAAGGGTTCATATTAGTCAGTAAACAGTTCCCTGCGCACTTACACGCATTTTCTCCGAGGTGAAACAGGATAACTAAGCAAAACACATCGCCATAAAGAGAAAACAAAACAAATCAGCACAAAACAACAACAACAAAACACTTATTCTTACCATTTGTGAGAAAAGAGCCAAGTCCGCGCTGGTGTAAGGTAAAAAAGCGCTGTAGTTGTGTGCGTACGGGTTGGCGTACATGCCCAATACTGACGTGACCGCCGCTGCCGTGGCGGATGGGCTTCCCCCGATTTCGGTGCTCCCTCCTCGGGACGAGGGCGTAAGAACTCCCGGCCTCTCGCTCCCGTACACCGCCTGGGAGGCACTTAAGTACTGCGGGTAGCCTAGCTGGGGAAAAGACATCTCCACCGCCGGATTATCGCACAGCTCTATGGTCCGACAAACTGTGCGTAAAAAGTGTGCGAGAGAAAAAAGAAAAAAGAAACAGGAGGTGTAAAAGGGAGCGCGTTTAAGCCAAAGTCACCGCTTCTACAGACATACAGTGGGATGCAGTCAAAACAACTCGCTCTTAAATCTCGGCTTCCTCTCTTTTCTCGCGCAAAGTCCGCTGGATGTGATCTGATCAACAATTGCGCTCCGACTGACGCGCCTGGCCCTGAGGTCTCCAGGCTGATCTCTCAGATACAATTTGAAGTTGATGCTTTGATTGGCATCCCCTACTTGAGCCTGCAAGCTCCTCCTCGTTTGGAGCAATGTGGATAATGTGAATATAGAGTGCGCACATTGGCTGGGGTCTCTCTCTCTCTCTCTCTCTTTCTCTCTCTCTCTCCCTCTCTCACCCTCTCCCTCTCTCTCCCCTTCTCTCTCTCCGTGTTTGGACTTATTGTATGTTAAATGTTCAAGCATTAGAGTCCATTCACCGAAGGCTTTGATTGTTGTATGACAACCTGTCTACACGATTTTACAGCTGTCCGACACAGGGGGAAGTAAACCCGTCAGAAGAAGGAACTAACTTTGAATAGATTTAAATTGTAATTAAAGGGCGAAAATGCCTCACCGCTGAGGAATTAGTGTCTGGTATTACGGGCTGCTGGTGCGTTTATTTAACTCACACAGGACTTATTCACTCTAAAAGTGTTTTCTTTCAACTTGCATTGGTGCAGTTTTTCGTGTAATGTTTTTTTTTTTACTTGTTCACCTCATAAAACATTTCATTATTATTTTTTTTTTATCATGATATAATATCTTAACAGAAAAATACAAATGGACATAGAAATAGACAAATTACGGACATTATAAGTTATAAAAACTGCAAAACATTTCTTCCCAAACTTAAACCCATTAAGGGAAATAATTTTAATCTCACTTTTGCGCGTTGTTTAACGTTTGGTTCCCTCTTCTTTCTTTTTAAAACATGCATTTTATTTCCCAGTCTTTAATTTCCCTCCCTATTTCTCTCAATCCACTCGTGTGTATGCGTGTATATGTGTGTGTGTGTATGTGTGTGTGTGTACATGTGCGTGGACTTCACCCAGATTGTTGATGTCCTTTGTAACAACAGACCCACTTCACGCTTCCTTGTTTTGAGTGAAAAGGAATAAGAGGAAAAACACGGACAACTCAGGCTGTATGTCTGTAGGTCCCTTTGTGCGCTTTTTAGTCACAGCTACATCCCTAAATATAACCCATTCATATTCTGAAAGTTAATGTATTTTAAGTGACGCCAACGCTTTATGACAAAAAATCTTAAAGTATTCTGTTTTTTATTTTTATTTCTAATAGACATATTGAAAATTTTCAACTGGATATTTGTGTGCGTAAAAGCGAACATTACCATTTTTTAAAATTTTGTATTTTTAATTTTGTATACAACGGTTTTATGAGAAAAATCCAATGGGAAAAAAAACTTGAAAAAATGTTATTCAGTTTTCAACCCCAGAAAAAAGAAAAAGGTCGGACACTAACCTCTACTTTCTGCTCTCCTGACAGCCTTGTGGCACACGAGTGGGGGGTGTTCGTGTTTTAACAGTTATATTTGATTTGATTTGATTCTTATATCACCCACCTCCCAAGTCAAAGGGGGTATTCTGTAGATCTAGATTTAATGCTTTAACGACTGAAGCCCAAGAAGCCAGTAGATTTTGATCTGCACCAGATGGCTCCGAGTGGATATTGCCGAGCGCCGAGGATCTGTTAAAAATATCTGAGGGGCACTGATGGTAATCTGGGTAACACATCAGAAAGGAGGGGAGGAATGGCAATTGTGATAACCCGCTGGAAATGTGTGCAGGGGGCTAAATATGATGGTTGTGGTGGGGTTGGTGGAGGGGACAGGGGAGTAAGGACACTGAAAGTGAAGAGTTGGAAAAAAATACGCACACGCCGGTGAATAAAAATGACACCATGAAATAATAATAATAATAATAATAATAATAATAATAATAATAATACTAATAATGTCAGAAATATTTGTTTACATTTGTTTTTATGATTGCTGCTACCACTGCTACACAAATATACTATTTGCCTTTTTCTCTAGTAAACAGTGACACGTGTTTAGGGCAATAAACCATCGTTGTTAAGTGATTTATCGGGTCTTGTAGTTAAAGTCTCATTACCACCACAAGTTCTTCAGGTTCAACCCCAGAGAGAGAGAGAGAGAGAGAGTGAGAGAGAGAGAGAGAGCGAGAGAGAGAGAGAGAGAGAGAGAGCAGGAAAAAAACTTTGTTCCGGATGCTCTCATTTTACTCGTCCACCAGTACACGTTCACTTCTAATGCATTTCCTAGAAACAGATGGGCTTTCACCATCTGTATCTGCACGTCTATCCTCGGCCGTCAGTCGCTGCGTGGCGTGCACGCGCGTACACGCACCGACTCTTTCCCAATACTCCCTGCGCGCTGATATTGCTTAACAATTTTCAACACAGACCGTCTGTGGAAAGAGGGAAAAATCTTCAAGCCAGTATTGGATACTTTTATCATATATAATCTACAGGAGGCTTCCCATAAACATAATAATTATTATATTTATCTTAGCTTTATTTGACCATAAAGTCACGATGAAATGCTATTTATATTTTTTTTATTATATACAGTACATAAGAGTGACCTGCAAGTAACAGCTGTGTATTTTAAAATGCAACATGAACATAATATGTAAAAATCTACAATAAAGCACAAAAATGGCCTCTTAAAAAAAAGAAAAGAAAGAAAAGAAAACAGCTTCACACCTCCTTTACTACATTATTAATGACACAGAAAATTAACACACTCTTCAGTAATATTTTGTTTTCACTGTTAAGTTTTTCAAGTTGTACAACTCTTTGTGAAAAATACACACTCCCTCTTAATGCTAAGGCTTTGTGTGTATATAGACGATGTGAAATGGACTGGTATAGCTCAGCCCCATCAACCTGTCACCTACAAATTTTAGAAGAAAGAGATGAAAGGATAAAAACCCAGTCTCTGTGTCTGACTTTCTCTCTTTAAGTCCACAGAGTTCACAGCCTGAACATAATACATTTTCACCTGCTCTGTTATAGAGTACATACACCTCTCCCCTTTACAAAATTATCAGTATCAAAAAGGTTTCGACAGCAGGGCCTTACGGACCTTATTCATGTATACATTGTGCCTAATGATAACTGAAAATACATGAACAGACGTCGGACTGAATCTGTAATACCTGTTGTGTTTCATCACATCTTAATTTTCTGCCTGAAAGTTTCTATTTGCGGTCATAGTTGTTACAAAATACACTTTTTGGAGAAGCATTTTCTACATATAGATATATAGCATTTTAACCTATAACGTTAGACTAAAATTATTAGAAATCATCTTAATTCTGTGTAAATCCACACTTTGACCCCAGGCTTCTATGATTTAAAACTAAATGATTCTAATCGAAGTTAAAGAGAGTGAACCTGCTTTACAATAACATCAGTTATGTTGACAGTTGGCTACCACCGCAGAGGTCAAGGGTGTCTCTGTGAACTAATAACTGTGGTGAAAGATACTCCTTTCCTGCCGCTGGGAGTGCCAAAGTTGAGGAAAGGTTAAGAATCCACAGAATGTCCCTTTTGTGCTTTTCTCACAGATTATCAAATTAAGTGTTGAAACCAAAACCCCGTTTTCCCCAGAAGACGAGAGATTAGATGAATATCAGCGATATCAATGGATCATCATAACTGTTAGACCTCTTCCAGTTAACAACTCACCTAAACACCAATGCACGCTCATGCGTCGTTCCAACAGAACCTCCTCCCTCAACTGCGTCACAGCGACTAAACTATTTAGCTGCGGGTTAGAGTCGTAGGACCACTGGTGTTACTGTGAGACATTCGATACACAGACAACTTCACCACACCTATAGGTAAGGAAACTAGGAATTTCCTGGATTATAAAAGAGGTCTATTCTGGGTCTTAGAAGGTCAAGACGCTGTGCACTTGACAGCTAAACACTTAAAGGGGTGTGTTACCAGGTTTTGACATGACATAGAGCTTCTGGGCTCAAATTGTTGCCAAATTTAAAAGTGCTTCGCAGCAGTCTTCTGTGCTGTTCAGTTTCTCCAATAATGTGCATGTTGAGCTCTGCAACAAGTTAGCAGGGCGATAAATGTTTTGACCCTTCATGAACTACTGCTTCTATTTATAAGACTAAAATGTCAAAACGCGAGTCTCATGAGGCTCTTTCATATGAGTGACTTCAACTGACATGCATTTAAATATACTAAATACTGTAAAACATTGCCATCCTAAACTTAAATGCAATGTTAAAATCCCACTTAAATAACTGTACAGCAACAATAACATCAATTTGTCACTACCATCTCTACTATATTTACATGCAAATTCACATTGCCTTTTGCTGCAAGGTGGTTCACCACAGTTGAGCATTATCATGATTAAGTATCTCACTGCCCCCAGAGTAGTGCGCGCTATCAGTTTTGGGGAAAACACAGTACTTTATTATTGTTGACAAGTTTCTTTTAACTCATTCTGGCTTTTAACTGCATACCATACAAAGACAACAGCCAAGGATCTGACTTTTTTCCTCCCCAAGGGCATTCTCAGGGGTGGGTAATGAACGGGTGGGCCCAGATTTTGATGTGGTTAGGGGCCAAGGGGAGAGAAATGTGAGAAGGGGTGTTAATTGTTTTGGCTCTTTGCTGGGGAAACATATCAACATTAGATCTAATGGAGGTTAAAGACTCTCATTGCCATAGGGGCTGGAGCTAATGAATAGCTAAAGCTAGCCAAGGAGAGAGAGAGAGACATATGTAGCGAGAGGGAAGGAAAAGAAAAAAAAAAGATGCAGCATTTATTGAGCCTTTAAAAGGTTTTAACTGTATTGAGTTGGGTGTTTTATTGCGGTTCTGAGCTAAGAGGATTAACATTGAGAACTCATGAATTTATTTTTATATGATTTTTTTTTTATTGGTATAATCACAGTCATGGCTATTTGCGGCTATCTCAAGGACAGCTTCACTCATAGGTTTAGAAAAAAAATCCCATCATAAAGTATATTTGCTATTTTAATTTATCTTTATTGAATGCAAACACTTCTAACCTGTTGCACGTAGATAGGCCGTGTAAACTAGAGAACAGAGGCTATAGTAGTTTAGGATTTCAAGAAGCTAATTCCATTACTTAGTATTTAATTCCGTAATTATCTTAATTCTGGTTAGATTGTGGTTGTTCTATACTGCACGTTCACAGTCATTTACAGATGTATGCAAAGTACAGTAAACCTGCATGATATATATGTGTATTAAAAAAAAGGCTTTCAACAAAGAGAACAGCAATATCAAAGTGGTCTTTTTGTCTGGTGTTTAATTATATGCTAAAGCTAAATGAGGGAGACTCGAACATTGGTTTTGAAACAGTAGCTTAGAAATATTCATAAGAGTAAGTCTCCCATTTCAGATGTTTATTTGCTGCCTCAAAAGTGGGGAAAATGGGAGCATGCAAATCTGTTTTCAGATGATACAATTCCCACGTTTATTTATCAACACAGTTAATTGAATTTTAAGGAACGGCCTTCTCGGGGAAAAAAGATTTCTGTACACTGAAGTATTCTTTTGAAATTACACCCTTTGATAGTGGTGTAAAGGATAGACTTATAGATAAAATGATCAACAGACAGCATGACAAATGGAATTTTAATGAGGCTTTTTCTTTCATCTGTTATCATGTTGTGCTGCTTTTTGCTTTGGTCTGTCTTTGTACTAACTATTGAAACCTGCTGTTTTAATGTTGCTGGACATGCTCCCCAGGATACCTTGGCCTCTCACTCTTAACAGCACTGCAATCACCTTCATCACGGATCAGATCCACTCGGTTTCCGTTGCTTTAGAGTTTAACTTCCCAGAGACTTTAATTGGCTGTGAAAAATAATAAACACACGAGTCTAAGAAAACTGGACTGATTAAAGAAAAAAAAAAAAGTCAGGCTGTTTAGATACTGCCGTCTACTCTGGTTGTTGACTTGCGCAAGTAATTATTCACTTGCAATTTAAGAAGAAACTACTCTGTGAATGCAATCCGTCGATGTCATCACGGACCCCGAGTAGGCTAAACAGTAGTCCCACCCTCTAGCCTTGGGTGTTACAGGGTCACAAATGAAAACGGCAGTCTGTCAAATTCACTTATGCTGCAATAACGTATAGACACAGTGCTCTGTAAAGGGGGTGGAACTGTTAAAGGGCTCACATCCTTAAAATACACAGGGTGCTGAATGGTT
The DNA here is from genome assembly GCA_037367365.1 of Apogon talboti. Taxonomy (NCBI): domain Eukaryota; kingdom Metazoa; phylum Chordata; class Actinopteri; order Kurtiformes; family Apogonidae; genus Apogon; species Apogon talboti. The sequence goes on along the minus strand of JAPQRQ010000009.1, from coordinate 15,100,552 downwards.
TTACATGCTATTAATGATTTATATTGGCTCTTTGTGAAACAGATTCTGTCTATTCATGGCTTAGTGTAGACAAATGATACACTTTCCTCTGCTTAGACAACCATTCCAAATCTGGATTTGGGCTGAAAAAGAAATCTTTTCCGTGTGTTCTGGGGCCTAAATTTGCAGTTTTGTTTTTTTTTTTTGCTTTACTTGCAATATGTCACTGACTTTTAACTAATGGTGAAGATGAAACATATCACATTTAACAATTACACTAAAACTAACCCAACTTTCTGCGCATGAGAACAGGTGAAGTTGAGCTCATTTTTTGCTGATGTACACTGACAGTCTGCAGTGTCACCAACCAACCAGACATTCTGAATGGAAATATTTTATAAAATCTCTCGCTGAGACGTCTGAGATGTCTAATGTGGCACAGCACAGTTTTCCTACTACTCACCATACCCACCTTAACCAGCACTGCTATTTCACATTCAGAAAAATGCATCAAAATTCTGACACATTTCTGGAATGTAATTTATTGTAAGTTACAAGAGTTAGTTGTAAGAGTGATTACTTTTTTTTTTTTTTTTTTTTTTTTTTTTATAATGATACTGTCCATAAAGTAAAGTACATTTGACAACCACTAAAAGTTTAGATTGATTTCTATGTCCAATTATGAAAAAGTAGAAAAATGTCTGGGATACTACCTACACAAGGGCAAACTGGAGAACTCACAAAAGACTCATAATTCAAGTGCAGTGATGGTCGTAGTCAGATACTCAGAGTGGGGGGCAGGTTGCACCGTGGCTTTTTACATCACGCCCGTGTTAAAACGCTGCTTGAACCAGCTGAAAAAGAAACCAATCTGGACAATGAAGTTCAATAACAACTGACTCCCATCTCAAAAGGGGCCAGCTGATCTGGCGCAGTGTAATGCTTTAGTATTAGTGGCACTCAGCTGTTTCTGCCAAACATTGGCCCACACCATGAAATCTCTTGTTAAGAAGAGAGAAATAGTGTTCGGCTGGTAATTGAACCATTTTAACCCCCCCCCTCCTCCCTTCCTGTGCCCCTCTATATCACTCTTGTTACCCCCTTTTCCACCTTCTTTCCTTCTGTCCCATTCTGTTCTTCCCCATTTGTTTTCCGCTCACCCCTTCTTAACACACACACACACACACACACATACGCGCACGCTTTCCTTTTGTATGAGCAGCAGCACCTATCAAAATCTGGATCGATCCCCCGGTGTCATTGTGTGAGGAGGTTATTTATGTGGGCATCCAATCTGCACCTGCCGTTGTGTTTGAGCAAGAGGGGAACACGGCCAGAGTTTGTTAACAGTGAAAGGGGAAACATCAAAGCAGAGAGAGAGAGAGAGAGAGAGAGAGAGAGGGAGAGAGAGAGAGGGAGGCAGAAAGGAGGGGAAGAGCAGCCACCTCAGAGCCCCATGAGTACCCGCCAGCTCGCTGCCTCGTCTCTCGTGAAATGAGCACTTTCACAGTCAGTTAGTCTTTAAGTAATAGATATATTGAGTTCATCCCTTGTAACGTTAGACAACTAATTTATTATTATTTTTTCCCTCTTCCCCTCAACCTTTGCAGCCCTCCCTTTCTCGTTTTCCCCCTTCCATCTCTCTACCCTGACTTCCCCTGTGTCCCCTTTCCCACCCCCCGTTCCCCATCAACACAGGATTATGAAGGTTAAATAAACTCTGTGAAAATGAATGAATATTGCCACCAACCTCCTCCCCTCCTACCCCGACTGCAATCAAACCCTCACCACCACCACCACCACCATGCTCTTTCTTTCTACCCTCCACCTTCATTGCCTGGGAAAAAAAAAAAAAAAAAAATAGAACTCCAGTCCAGGCTATCTGGCGGCAGAATGAATGATCCTATTTATGTTAATGCATACATGAACGTTACACAGGTTTTTCCCCTGATAAGGCGATAGGTTAATGAAATGCTCATTTCATTTTACCAGTTGTTTTCTCTGTGAAGTTCCGATAAGTAGCAAACCAATGAAGCTTGTAATTACAATCTTACAGAAACCCGGCCAATCTGTGTATAAATCTCACCATCCAATTACAAGATGTAATAATTTTGCAGTCAAGCTGGTAATGAGGTCTAATACTCATGCATGTGATAATCCCCCCTGGATGCTGACTCTATCAGATGTTAGCTTTGTAATTATATGAGCTCCAGAAAAAAAAAAAATCATTATTTCATGTTCAAGTAGAAAATGAGGTTGGTGGGAAGTTAATTTTCTCTATGCTCTGTGAAGCGTAGACAAGAATTTAATGATTTAATTACAGTTGTTAGCCCTTTTTTGCGAGAGGCTTAAATTGAGCTAAGCATTTTTCATAGCCTCCGACATCAAGAGTAGGCAACATCAAAGATTTTGACAGCATACAAAGTGATGAGCAGGCCCAGTGGCCCTGAGATTTTTTATTTTATTTTTTTTAAACAACTCTTGGTAGCCAGGATAAACTGTTTCCTTGCCTCCCCTTTCCTTTCCTTTCCTCTCCCCTGCTTCTTCTTCTTCTTCTTCTCATCGTCAGGGTAACCACAGCCCAGGGACACCAGACCTGCTGGATAAAAGCAACATCAACAAATATTAACCGCTCTGGCTTTCACCACCGGCAGCTAATCCACTGTATGTGAATTTGTCATATCAGATTACTATGACAGTCATGGTGCAGCACAGAATGGAAAGCATCCTCCTGCATCCTCAAAAGGACAATATAGTTTTACTCCCCACCTTTTTTGAATTTCAAAACAGGCTATGAGTGGTGTCTGTAGTGCTCTGATTTCCATACAGCCTTTAGAGAAAGAAACTGTAAATACATTCCTCAGAGTAATCCCTAGAAAGAGGAATGGCTGCTTTGGCACTTTAAAAAAGTGCTTTGAGCAATGTAATTCAACTTCATAGTAACAGTAGCTACTTGGTTATGCAGGGTGGTATGGTTTGAGTTTGTGTGTACTGCTGTCATCTGTTCTTTTATCAGGGTTTTTGGAACCTGGCATCTGGGGAGTTATTGATGTAGATTGTATTAAGTTATTTAAGCTCTGAAACTTGATGTGACAAAATTGAGAATTTCTGGATAATTGGTGAAATTTCAACTATTTCAATCTCCCGCTGGGAATATCACTGACATTAATTTAACAACAAACCTATTTATACATAGCATGTGTAAGCGGCACCTTATTTTTTTTAATAAAAAAAAAATATTAACATGTATACAGTCAGTGCATGAATGTTTGTATCTGTTTTATCTCTGTTTTTATCCTGATTTTACTTTTTATGTGTTATGTATTCTATTCTATTCTGTTCTATAAAAATATATATTGTTATCTAAAGGGTCCAAAGAGAAAAAGTAAAAAAATACTTTTTTTGTCTTCTCCATCTAAAAACCTATAAAATCAGGAGAACAAATCAAACCAATAATAGCTTCCTTGTTTCTGTGCTCCCCATGCACTCGCATCTCTCTCCTCCCTCCTCTTTTGACCTTTTTAATCTCCCCCCCAGACCTCTCGGTCCTTTCTCTCTGCTTGGCCGTGTCCTGTTAAACAAGGAACGTGTTGCAGTGTTGTGACCCACAATTGTGGGCAGCTTCACGGCAGGTTTCGCAGGCCTTTTTTCTGCATTGGTGTCCAGTCTGCCTCCATCTGCCACTGACTCGCCATAGTCCCACTGGGGAAGATGGGGCTAATTCTGCAGTCAATTAGCAGAAGGGCCGCTTTTGTTCTCTCACTGGCTCCCATGGGCCCTATGTGCTTCACTGCTCCCTCACTCTCTCTCCATTTCAATGGTTTTCACTTTCTGTCTCATTTATTTGCCCGTAGTTCTCTATCTCACTTTGATTGTGTAATTTATTTTGTTCATTTCGTCTTCCTGTTCTCTTTCTTCTCATTTTTTTTCTCCATCACGCTGTTCAGCTCATCTCTCTGTCTTCCCAGGTTCTCGACATGGAGGCTCAGGTTTTCGGTGTCTGCTTGCCGCATTCTCCTCTCAGCCCACCCTCGTTCAGTGACCTTTTTGACTTTGTTGGCCAAACAGCATCTCTGGCAATCATGAGCCATAAAATGAGATGAATTGAATGAGATAAAGTATTGTAATACAGATTTTGATACACTGAGTCACAAAACGGGGGGATGTTAAACAGCAGGCTACAAATGATGCATGTGTGCATACCAAATAAAACACCATCCTTACAATATCCTGTCCAGTGTTTTAATTTTTGTCCAATTCTACAGATGGAAAACAGATTATTACCTTAATATGTTGTTTAGTTTAGAATACATACAACTTCTTTGTCACTTTTTTGTGCCCCAAAATTAACCCCTCTCCTTTGCATCTGGAAAAAAAGGGTTATACAAAAAAAGTATATCCAGTAAAATAAGGCAAAAATCATTCTTTCTGCTCCGTCTTTTGATCGATGCAGCACCCTGTGGGTCTTACCCCGCTGTTGTCCCTGTGGCTCTACCTGGCCCTACTGAGCTGTACCTGTCTCAAGTTAATAAATCATTTTGGCATTATAAAATATTCAAAGGAGGAGGGGATCAGGCAAGGCCAGGTTAAAGAATTTCTTAAATTTTCATGGCATGACAGCCTGTTCCTCCCTTCAGCCGCCTCAGTATGTGTGTGTGTGGCTGGGGTTGGGAGGATCTCCCGTGTCACTCTAATAGTCTAGAATTACACTTGTATCAGTGTCACTAGCATATGGGGTCTATGTATACCCTTAGGCCCATCACACTCCCTTCCACCTTCCACTGTCATGGCATTTAAAATGATACCATTTGGGCAAAGCTAGTTTTGACAGAAAAAGTGAAAAGCTGTGTGTTTCCCTCCTTAGCCCGACGACAGAGCTGCAGCCACCAGGGGCTCCTGCCACTGAGCAGCCAATCAAATGATATTTTACAGGATAATGATGGAAAGTAGGTTTGCTTCCTTAGTGAGTGCTCTCTCCCTCTCTCTTTCTCCTCTTTTCCTTTCTTTTGCCTTACCCTCTCTTTCTAACCTTCTTTAAGTGACTACTGGGAGATATAACAACAAGCAAATGGTGAAGTTGACGTGGCAAAACAATCAAGGTTGTTAAGAGTCAACGTAATAATTTAAAAAAAAAAACAAGAAACTTTTTTCTTTTTTTAGTGAAATTTAATTTTCTTTATATTTCTACACTGTTCCATTGCCAAATGTCAGTGCAATAATATCTGATATCAATGATATCTGATTATACAGGTCCTGAAATCCTGTGAAAGTTTTCTTACAGAACATTTCTGTATTTTTGCCTTTGACGGCGTCCTTCAAAGCAAGCAATGGTCTGTACCACAACTTTAAGTAAGAGCTGGACAGGAAAAAAAAAAAAAAGTGGTGTCACTTACTTCCATTTGCCGCTGTCAATCCAACCATCATACCTGCACAGTCACGATGAAGCAGATCTCTGCATTGTTGAACATTACACTTTTATATATCTTTAATTGGTGAGTTTTTCTTGCTATCAGTGTCATACAAATGCAGGCTTACTACACTAAGTACATTTCTGGGGTCTGTTGGATTTTGTCCAGTTTCACATATGCACTGTTTGCTCATGTCAGTCTTTAAATTGACAAGTCTGTATCAATAATCCCTGATTCATAGAGTAAATGGGCATGTTAATTAAGTTTTAGATCATTCTAACCAGTATAAACATGCTTTTATCAGCAAATTACATGTTAAATCACTTCTGCACTTCTGTGTAATGTCACTTACTAAACATAAAGGATTGTATGAGACTTTTTTTTTTTACGTATTATATGATTCTATACTGAATTGCTGCATGTGAGTATGGTAAAAGTAAATATTTTCTATCCTTATTGCTTCTGATCTCTGTTGCTCACTGTTTAATACTGTTGTTAGTGTCATCTTGTTTGTAAAGTCTAATCTTTTGGATGATATGAACTGCACGTGAACACTGGTAAACATTCAGTCACTGATTGAGTCAAGTCATAGAATCATTCTTAGGGATACCCAAACATGGAAGCCATTGTTTTATTCAAACTATGAATGTAGGCGGGAGTTGCCAGAAAATAATTAATAGTCCAACTATGCTCCTGACTCCTCTAAAAAAAAAAAAAAAAAAATTGACTGGCAATGTAGAGATTGTATTACACATTGAAACACTTACATTTAGATTTATGTTGGCTTGAAACAGTAAAAAAAAATTCACATAATACGTATCCATGTTTGGTAGAAACATACATTGGCAACATTATTTTCTGACAACTGGGTTGCTTTTAAAATACGAAGAATGACAAAGTTTGGCGTGTTTGTCAAAGCGTCAGCACATCCAGCTCTGGTAAACCAGCCAACCTGGCAAAGCTGCATGGTCTCTACGGACGCTGAACACTTAACAATTTGCTAAGTAAATCTTGTCAACAGCTCTTTTCAATGACTTGATTCTGATGATTTAGTACGCTGAAAAGACCTGCTTTGGCCATCACTAACTGCTGTCCATGAGTGAAGATCAGGCAGTAAAACTGGCAGATGAATCATTCTGTCCTTTCTGTATCATACAGCTGTAGAGGCCTGAGGTAAGGTAGCCTCTCAAAGGTTAAACTGCATATGAAATAATGATGAATGGATGTGAGGGGCCAATTAAAGCACACCCCCCCACCCCCCAACTCGTATAGACTCTCACTGGCCCTCCCTAGATTATCCTCCATCCTCTCATCCGTTCTTGTCACACCTTTTACCACCCTTGGTCCCTTCTTCTGTCCCCACGTAAATGTGTTTTTAAGTCCTCCTCCACCCGCTTCATCATCTTGCTAACCTTTCAAAAACAGCGTTACCGTCAGTTATGTCACTGTATGTAACTGATTTGATCTAGGCAGACTTCACTTTAATTAAGTAATATATGGTAAGAAAGGGTCAGAGTTGGGAAGAAAACCTTGAGAAGTGTCAAACTGGTGTCAGATGAAAAACTGGGAAAACTAGGGAAAGACCAAGATTCAGAAATTGCTCTATGTTCAATCTGCCCGCTGCGTCTGCTGCAGATTCTGATAGATTATAAATAAAAATCCACTGAATACAGAGCAGGTTATTCATTTTGCATTAAAGTTTCCTTTAAATAATTCAAACCTATAATAGAAAAAGATAGTTTATCCTTAATAATACCCAAATAACTATATATTATGGCAAAATGGCAGGGATTAAACTGCTTTTGATAAAGAAATTTTGAGATGATGCTTTTTTCCAAACTATAGCAACAGGTTAATCTTGCAATGTTTGTGGGTGCATTTATTTAATATATGATGTTCTATCGAGCTGAATTTATAATGTGAATATCAGCATCAGCATTTCCAAAACACCATTATCTGGTTTGCAAAAGTCAGCACAACAGAAATAATGTGAAATAAGTGTTAAGAATCAGTTTTTAGCACAGATTCATTATCACCAGTGCTGAAAAGATAAAATTCTAAAAGCATAGATCATAACATAAAATATAGTTCCACACTCAGGCGGTATCATAAACATGCTGTACTATAGCACTTGAAATATTGATATGTATTTACATTTTTATTTCCTCGTATCCTGTCACCTTTTCTGCCATGCTGGTTTGACCTTTCAGAAATCCCTAATATATGCCAATAATTGCACATCAAACCTCAATGATTTATTTCAACCAAACTCAGTGTGACGCACACCTGCACAAATGCATTCGCATATAGTGTCTTCTCACAAACAAACACGTATAAATCTTTATTTGCATGTGCATATACAAACGTGCATGCATATATTCACACAGAAGCTTGCCGACCCCATGTTCGCGTACACACACAAACACAGCTTGCTGTTGGTGTACGTCTCATGTATTTTGATGATATGAAAGTTGACCACATTTACATGCAAATCGAAGTTCCAGATTAATAGGGTCCACGTATGAGGGCGCAGGAAGACTGTATGGTAATATGCTATTATGGCTTTTAAATACATTTACCAATGTTTTGACGCAGAATTAGCATGGTCCTAGCACAAGGAAATCATGTCGGTCTGATAGCAATTTGGTTTTCCAATTGGGAATACAATTTCATCAGGTTCAACTGTCATTTCTAATAATGATTCAGGTTGTACTCACAAATTGAAGATTCTTTTCCCACTTTTTTTTTTTTTTTTTGCTCTAACCTTGGTGGATTATAGTACAAGCAGTGAGTTAACATAAGCTCTTACAGTTCAGAAATTTGCAAAACCTCGGCATGGATACAGTGCAAAAAACCCCCAAAACATTAGGCTATGTTCATACATGTAGGCTGAGAGTCGCATGTGTAAAAAAAAATTATGAAATTATAAAATCAGTGTTTAATAAGAAGATATCTGGTTCTTCATAGGATTAGAAAGTAAAAGTGAAACTGAACCTTGTGGCTGTGGTGTGGTGTGTTCTGTCTATCCAAACAGAACATTTGCATAGTCCACAAAAAGCATAATCTGGTCAATACTCTGTCAAGAGATGAAGCAAATGTGACTTCTCAAATCACTGCTCGTCACCCAGAGCAAAATGTCAGCCATCCCTCACCCAAAATGGTCCTGACAGCTAAATACAGATCTCAATTTTCCTGCAGAGAATGCATTACTTCAGAATAATAAATGGTAAACTAGATCATTTAATCTTTGAATTTTGTGTCCATTTTTTTGTCTTCAAACCGATGAACTTCAATATGAAGTCTGTTAACGGAACTCAAAAAGGATTATATTGCATACGGTCCTGAAAGGATATGAATTCACCACCGTTGTTAGTCTTGTTAATCAACTTTGGATTTAATTAATATATTCAACTGAATCATAGTTGGATTTTTCTTTGAGTTTGTGCGAAGATGAGAGACATAAGGAAAAGGAAAGTATAAAGAGAAACGCTATACTTGTGATGTATTTCCTTTAAATTTCCTACTCAAGAAAACAAATAATTAAGAGCCCCATGGGACATAACACACAAATAGAATAATATATTTGTGTCAGTCAAATGCTTTCGATAGTTGGGCAAACAAAATAAATTAATATGAAATATGTAAACAGAGCCTGGATACCCTCCAATTAATAAATATTTTTATTGTGTCTTCTGGGGCTAAAATACTTTTGAAAAATCGTAGCATGCCTTTTGGCGCCCTTGTCAATTTATGTAAACAGCCTGCAACCATTCTAGGGGAGCACAAGGAGATCATATATTATTAATGGAGTTTAGAAATAACAAAGGCTGTGTCAGCTGCATCCTGTGCCATGGTATCAATAGCTCAGTTCCTACATGGCACAGAATGGTTCCTTGCTGTACAGCATAGGTTTAACATCAAGTATTCCTTGAAGTTAATTATTATCTTTAATGAGCTGGAACATAAGTGGGCTAACTGAAAAGCACACAGAGGGAGACTTAGAAATGAGAGAAAAGTGTCTTAGAATAACCTTTATCTTTTAAAGGCTGTGATGTGTTGAAGGTCTGCTAATTTGGCTGTGCTGGGAAGGGGGTAGGGGAGTGGGTGCAGGACTCCTGTGTAGGCCAGAAATGTTAGGCCTTTGACATCAAGGATCGATTCCACTCTGAGAGGGCTGAGAGGGAGAGAGGGGAGAGTTGTGGCAATGCATGCCCCTTCTCATTAGCTGACCGCGGGGGAGCGGAGGCGTTAACTTGGTTTTTCCTTTGGGATGCTAAATGGGTTGAGGGCCACCACTGATGGGGGAAGTTCACAACCACAAAATTAGCTTCAGTATTTTGTTAAATAACTTTGTTTTTCTTCTTCGGATTAATGTTTACCACATGAATCGAGAGTTAAAATGGTGATATATGTATGCACGGCAAAGAACATACAGTAAGCGAACACATGTTAAAAAAAACCCCCACACACTAACTGCACCACTTTAAGAACAAGACATCAAGACATGACTGCGGTTCAGTAAACAGGATTATACTCTTTAGTTAATTAATCTCATACACCCTGTCATTAAACTGCCAGGTAGCTTGAATTTTTTGTAGATAATAGGCTGCTTTGACTAGTAAGGGTGAGATAAAGGGTTAGGATAATGAGCGACTAATCATCTGCATCACTTAAGTCCATCAGACCTAATTTCCCTAAAAACAAAATAGCGTACATATGGAGCTAATCTCCAACTTTTATTTATTAATTTCCCATCCAGAGGTTTAGCACCACACTAATAAGGCGCACTAGCACAGCCATGCAAGCGTGCACTGGAACCCCCTCCTTTCACACGCAGAGATTAAAAGGTGTTATGAGGCATGGACTGTGGAACAAAGAGGAAGAGATTGTAAGTGGATAAAGAGTATACTCATAAGGCGATGCAGCTCTTAGGATAATGAGGCTGCTGAGCCTTTTCTGAAGTGTCTCACACTCCTGATCCCGTTCCTTCACCTTTCTACTGATTTCCGCTCTTCCCCGTCCATTTTCTGTGCAATGTGACATGCCAAATTAAAATGCTCACCCTGTTTAATGTGCATCTCACATTTATGCTAATGTGTGTTTGTGTGCAAACGCATATGTACATATTCTTTGCATGTAAGTTCCCCTGTAACTGACAATCAACCATGTTTTTACACTACACAGGAGAACATTGTTTTGATTACACTCGTAAGGTTGTGCATTTAATCGCTGAACCCTACATATTGCTGATTGACATTTAAAGGTCCCAAACCCCTACTTCTTCAAAGCAATGCTTAGCTGCAAATTGGACAAGTTCTCAAACCAGCCGAAATGCATGTGTGCATGCATGTATCTGTTCTTGGTTGTTCTCCACCATATGAAAACCCAACTATTTGCCCCACTTTACCACCGCTGTGGGATTAACTACTAAGTTAATAGGAAGAGAGGCATTTGCTTGTCTCAAGTGGTCTAATTGGCTACACTTGTCATTGTTGCTGGTTGGATCTGTTTTTCTTAAACTGACAGATATAAAGAGATAAAGAGCCTGAGAGAGCACAATGGAGAGAAAGCAGCAGTTCACCAATGGAATGAGATGTAGCCTATCTTGCAAAACTTTAATGGCCTCCTGTTTTAGCCCTTATGTCAACTCCATCTCTAAGTACTGTCAATGTAAGAGAACACTCAAGATTGTGTGGGTCCTGAATTAATTATTTGACATTAATTAATGACATCGCGGTACTCTTTAAACATAGTTTACAACTCTGGGATGAAAAGGAAACAAGAACTGAAAAATGTAGAAAGTGTTGTATCATTTGTTAGCATGTATATCACAATAGAAGTAGTCCTTTTGTTAATTCCTGCAGTGCATCTCACCTCATATAGGTTTGGTAAGATGTTGCAACGCAGTCTTTTAAAGAGGACAGGGATTCTTTAAATTTGGACAAATGATAACCATGACAGCACATTATTAATATCTTACTGTTCCTAAAACAAAAAAAATGGAGACATTTGATGCTCACAGACCTGAGAGTTGAGTTTCAGTTACATGAATTAATCAAACACAATATTGGGATTGAGAAGAGAAGAGAAGAGAAGAGAAGAGAAGAGAAGAGAAGAGAAGAGAAGAGAAGAGAAGAGAAGAGAAGAGA
>JAPQRQ010000009.1:15072109-15083425 GCA_037367365.1 Apogon talboti | reverse complement strand
TCTTTCTTTCTTTCTTTCTTTCTTTCTTTTCTAGTCGAGTTGCTTTCATCCCAACTTTTTGGAATTGTGTTTCTGTAATCTAATCAGATTTTTTTTTTCTTAAAATGACACTTTTTTCAGTTTAAACATTACATAATTATATACAACATTATATAAATAGTAAAATATAAACACACACACACAGACATAGTTCTGTTTTTACAGTTTACACAGTGTCCCAACTTTTTTGGAATCGAACCTTTATGTGTTAAGACAATCCCATAATTTTGTAATATACTGCATATTCTGCAAATGTATACGTTTTTCCATATTATGATATGACAACACAATACTGAGTGGCCACCATAAAGCTACCCAGACTGTACAACAGATGTAGTAGAAAAACCTCAATGGACACTTTGTGTTTAGTGTTAATGTGAAAAAATCCACTTCCAGATGTGACTCATGGTGTTATGGTGAAACAGAATGGACCCTTGTAGGAGCTATTCTCTGAAGTTTTTTTTAATTTTGTTTTAGCACAGTTGTAAGATTTCATGCTACGCATAGATACAGATGAAAACTCAATGACCCTTGAATTTAAGAATCTCATCAAAGACTGCTTTATTCACTCAGACTACATACTTACACAGGTGTAAGATTTTTCAGCACTTTATCTAACCTCAAACCTCACCAGAAATCATTCTCACTTACTCACTTCCCAACATGTCCAATACACAAAATGACACATTCTTCATAAAGCATATACAGGCAGTAGGGGAGTCTCGGCTCAGCCCATAAACCTCTACAGTTTAAAACCTGAGCTGTAGCCATTAATGGAGCCAGAGATGACGGATGAGTTCATATGCCATGCAAGCAGCCCTAGACAATGGCTTTAGCCTGATGACAGATTGCCTGACCGTAACCCAGTTTATGTTAAACTCATTCTTGCTGTTCAATTTCACAAGTGTAATTTTGTTCGGCTGCGCTGCATTGTCCTCGACTGTGGGTGAGGTGTTGGGGTGTGCTCTCAAACTCACAATTCCTACCTCAGTAATGATTCCCCTGCTCTATTCTATTGTATTGTTTTCTGCATAATCAGGTTGGTAGTCAAGGGTTTGGGTGACACAGCCATCTGTCAAGTTCATTTGCTCTGCGAAATGCAAAGGAATAATGGCTGATCCTACGGGAGCCTATCTGTTATCAAATAGGAGAGGTGCCCCCTGTTTATGGCACCGTTCCACTGTACAGCAGAATGGAATTGTGTTAGCACTCACACACATATGAATATGGGTACGCACAAATGTCTGTGAAGTCACACAGGTCTTCGCAGATGCACACAATCTATACAGTATGATGCACAAAGACACATTCAGTACTGTTGTACAGGCCTGGTTTCATCAGCTCATCTTTCTCTTGTACACTTGCATAGTCGCAAATCTATAATTCAGTTAACACTGTGAGCTGTTGTCCATCTGGAGCGCCATGCCAGCTGTTTTTTCTGAGATTTGTGTTGTGCCTGTGTGCATTGTGTATGTGTTTAGTGGGAATATGCTATGTGTATACTTGTACTGGGTGTACAGCACATGCAAACATATCTAAAGCAACCATAGAGTTTATATACATAAATACAGTATGCAAAAGAATGGGTGTTTTTTTTTAAATATGCTACCTTATTGTTGTCATAGTGCATCAGTGTTATGCACTATTGCTTTTGTGTTGTAGTCTTTTTTTTGTAAAATTAATGAATTTAACTGTCATGATCCTTGCACAGTTAAGCAGAATCAGGAAGTACAGTGAAAATACTTAATACAAGGGTCACATAAGGGTTGTCAACAAACTGAAAGTGATCCAGCATTGTATGTTCCAGTCCAGAATACTGGTAAAATTTTAATGAACACTTTAATCATTCCATATCTTCATACAGACGCCGAAGCTACGCCAAAATGTAGGGGCACACCCAAAAATATCTAACACCAACAAAAGTGAACAACATAATGATGAATGTCTTAACAACAAGCGCTACTGTATGAAGTTAGAACCTCACGAGACAAAACCGAAATATGTTAGTTGTGATAAAACAAAGGCAAAGGTAACAAACTAAAATTGTATTTTATGTGGTAAGGCAGAGAAAGAGATTAAAGCAAAGACTGTAGCTTTCAGATCACTATGATGTAAACTTCAACTGAGCAAGCAACCCCAAAGGAGCACAATCTGAAAGAAGCACAAAAACTGTACAGAGTGAACTTGGAGGGCAGGTTCTCGTCAGTACCTTGGTTCTGCTTTTTTTCTTTAACAAAGTATTGATTTAACTTTAGTCTCTGAAGTCAGCAGGCCTGTTGGCATTTCACTTTTCATCAGGTACAGGCACCTCCAGTATTAGAATACTTGTAGAAGAATGTGATTGATGGATAGTATGATAAAATGTGCACTCGGTGGAAATGCGTCCTCTACTCTACGAGTTCTACTAAAGGAGAATATTAACTTTGCAGTATTTCAAACAATGATGACTAGGTGAATTAAAATGTCTTATGAACCGTTTCAATTTGTCTCTCTGTCCAGCCTACATGATTGTTTTCTACCCTCCTGTGCCCCCTCACTCTTCTTTCCACTCTCTTACCTAACCCATTACTCTATCGCTTGTGTGAAAAGGGTAATCGCTCAAATCATTCAAAGGTAACTATCTGTGTTTGACACTGGGGAGCATAACCATCATCACAAGCAGCCGCTAATGGCTCTCTCTGGATCCAGCAAAAACGCTCCATAGCTCAGCCTAGCGCAGCACAGCGCAGCAGGGCCAAATGCTGTGGGCACTACAGTACCGCAGCCAGGGCCAAATTTTACCCTAATGAATTTAGACCTTGCCAGGTTATTGCAAAAGGCAACCACGGCCATCCAATACCCTCCTAGATCATCTGAAGCGACTCCCGTGGCCACCGTTCATGCCAGGGAGCCCAGTGCCATGTGGAAATGGAGGGAGGGGGAGATTGTGGCTGTTTTTGTCTTTGGCAAATGTCTGCTCAGCTCAAGCGTTCATTCCTACACACAAATACACACAGACAGGCCGACAAGCAAATGCATGCATGCACTTATACACACTCATGTACACACATGCATCTACATGCTCATACACACATACAAAAGGGGGCAACTTCATATGCACATGCACAGATGCACACTTCTAAACACTGGCACACTAGCTGTAATGAAGCCTGAAGAAAATGAGACGATATCCTATTATTTTCAGTGTTCAAATTTGGAGAGAATGTGTTTTTTCCACTGATGCACAATGACCATATTGATTTTTTTTCTCTCTAAATTGCTTGGAAGCTTTTGTATAGGGTATATTGAACACTAGTCCAGTACACATTGAAATGCAGTCTTGTTATGGGTGTTGGGGTAGTTTAAAAAGCAAATGAAATCCCCGGAAAAAGCTGGAAATCCCTTTGTTAGCGCTAATTTCTGCATACATTTCCCTTGTTAAAAGAAGATTTTAGGGGACGCATAGTTAGTTAACAAATTTGTCCAACTACCCCAATGCTGAAGCTAAAAATCCAAAGGCCTTACATGGTCCTGCTTTATTAGTAAACCACCATGAGTTTATAAACTCATTTAGCATTTTAGGATTCCACAAATGAACAATTCTGGCGTCACATTAATGAATATAAACAAATATTTCTGTCATTTCTACATCTTTTGTCCATTCATTTTCCTTCTTCCCTGTACATCTCATGTCTGTCACCCCCATTCCTTTGCAGCCTATCTCTTTTCCTCTTCTGTCTCTTATAACAGACACTGTTTTTTTTTTTTCTCCTCCCTGCCTGTTTTCCACTGTCCAATATGCTCAAGGCCCCCCAGCTGTGTTACAGGTAGCGAAAGTCTCCTTCAATTAGACATAATCATCACTCACGGTCAATGATTGCGCTAAAGGCTAACTTCCAGTCTATGAGGGGGCCTTCGCATCTAATGCACTGATTCAGCTTGTCTCAGCCAACTTCTCTGTCTGCTGAAACCAAAGCAATTTATTCGTTGCCCAAGGCTCTTTTGGCAACAGCCAGTTGAGCAAGCTAACAGAGAGACAGATAGAGAGACATGAGGGGGGATGAAGAGAGAGAGAGAGAGAAGGGGGGGGGCATAAAGGAGGGGGAGAGCTGTAAGGAGGACTCTCTCTTTTTCTCTCTCTGAGATACAATTTAATCAGAGACATCTGTGCGCAGGCAGGCAGCTTTCCCTTGGAGGAGACTTAAGCAGAGTCTTAGTTAGGGGGCTGTGTTTGAAGTGCAGGGGAATTATCACTTTCTTCCAATAACAGTGCCAGAGATGGAGAGAGAAAGAGAGAGCATAGAAAAACAGAAAGTCTAGTTAATCTGCTTCATCCCGGTGTGCTGGGGTGTGCTCCGGACACATGAGAACCAAATCCAATCATCAGACAGGAAAGGCACACAGCTGACCAATCAAGTTACCACCTCGCCGGCCAGATAGACAAGGCCAGAGGAAATTAAATACTGTAGCAGGACTTAAAGCGAAGGTGGGGCAGTGAAATGTGTGTGTTAATGTGTTGGCTCATCAGTAATACTTCAAATAAGGTAGTATGTCATCCTCAAGCATTACAGCTTAACAGTAGGCTACATTACAGGCAAGAGTAATAAATCCAAAAGTGGTCATTGTAATGGAAAACTATCAAATTACTAATAGCAGGCATCTGCACCTTTTTAAATGTTCCATTTTATTTCCTTAACAAGTCATTACTCAAGCCTGTGATCTTAATTGCCTTGAGTCACAACTCAGAAATATAACATGACATCTCCTGTTGATTCATTTAGTTCTTTTCCTCTAGCCGACATCCTGCTCAGAGTGACCAAGCTGTGAAGAGACATAATCTGGGTGAAGTCTGAGAGAGAAGTGATAACCGTAAGAGTGGGGCAAGAAGGTTAAAAGGAAAGATAGTTCTTGTCATCATATGCTTTGCTAAAGGGCAAAGAGATGTGTGGAAGGTTTGTGTGTGTGTCAGTGTGTGTCTGTGCATGTGCATGATTTCCACAAAGAGGACCGATGCATGTGCATGTTTATAACTGTCCTGTCTAGTGTGAGTATGGTATCTTTGTACCTTGGTATCTTAAAATAGTCAAGTGATGGAAGCTCGACAGAGATAGAGACCTTGAGCAGTTTGGAGTCACAGTTCAACAAGGCTCAGCGTCGCCAGACAGTGCCATCATCACTGTCACATCAAAGCGGTGGAGTTTTTTTTTTTTTTTTTTTTAAACAGTTACCACTCTGTGCTCTCTTTGATGAATCTTGTACGATAAACCTCATGATAGCTTTAAAGCTTATAGGCCCGATGTAAAGTTATAATGGGAATCTAAGTTTAAAACATACACCACCACAAATCCAAACATTAAGACTGACATACTCAAGTGCTCTCTCAAGTGTCGACTTAGAGTTTGATCTAAAGTAAAACTAACAGAAAAAACAGCAGTAAGTCTGACAAACATAAAGATTTACCATTTGCTTACAGGCATTAAGCAGATGACCTTTGACCTCATTAAAGTGGCATGCACTTCAGAATTAAAGCAACACAAAGTGAAATTTGGAAAGAACAAACAGAATTTAACAAAGGAACCAATAACTTAAATAATTGTGACATTTGTAAAAAAAACAAAAAAAACTAATAACACCTTAGTATAATCCTTTGAAACCAGTACCTGTATTGTGGCACAGATGACTTACAAATCAATCAGGTAGATTGTTACATTCACTAGAATCATAACAGACACATGCCAAACAATAATGAGGTTCTGTGAATGGTCTCACTCATGCAAACACACATACAAGCACACATACAGGCTGTGATTACAGCTTGGGAAAGTAGTAATTTAGTCCATGATTACAATCTATCAGGCTGCCTGGGGCCAGACTCTGAGAAGTGTCTGTCTAAATGACACTTTAATAAGACGCCGTCAAACACACAAAAGGCACAGGCACACATGCAGACACACGCTCCTACAGGCTTAGTGGTAGCCACCTTACACACAAACTCTCATGCGCAAACACATTTAACCACACATATAAATACGTGGAAACACACACCTAAATAACGCGTTTAGATAGACAAACTTGCAAGAAAGCAGTTACACTTTGTGTATGTATGAATGCACTCACACACACACCTACACAACTACACAAACACGCACTCCAGAGATGGCATCTAGAGTGATTACTTTTATCACTCACAGCGTGTCAGCCATGCATCATTTCAGATGAATGTCCCTCTCTCACTCTTTTACTGCCTGATACTGGATAAATGCAAATGAAGTTGTAGTGGAACAGATCTCATAGAACAAAATAAATAATGTCACTTTGTTTTGTTAGATATCTGAGACTCAGGCTTACACTATAGTTTTAACTGCATAGGAAAGTTGCTTTATATCACTGTGTTTATTAAATAAGTTGCTCATAACTGGGTTTAGGCTCCTTCTCTCTGCACCTATGCTTTCAGGTAAATATCGCCTAAGTCACAAAGGACAGATTACCACTCCCATTTACACATATATGACAACATATCAAATCAAGTCAACAAGTGAAGCCATGATAATATTAACCTTTCTAGTTCTATTTCAGCATGTACTCACCAGTCCAGTTGTTCTGAGGATAACAGTGACAGACAGTATTCTGTAAATTAGACCTCAGTAAACAAAGAAGAAAAAAAAAACCCAAGAATTTCTTCAGGAAAAAAAAAAAAAATCTCCCAAGCAATTACACTGAAAGACAATTTATCAAGCAGCCATCTCAAATTTCAAAGGTGTTCCTTCGCCTACACCAGCACATGTTTTACATATTTTACCTTGCCTAACAACCAGTTGTTAGATTTGTAGTGTTAATGCGAGTCAATTCTATTCAATCACTGTTACACATAGCATAGCTGACATTGCCAAAGAGCCATGTGGTTTAAAATCAGTGCTGTAATTTTTGCATCTTAAAATACCCATATTACATTCTACCTGGTGAGAAACTTAGCCGTTGGACCTGAACAGCTGAGTCAAGAAGTACATTAATATGTTGTGAATGCCTGCAAAAAACACAAGAAGGTTCTTATCTTATCATGGGTAAGCCATGTGTCCACTTTCTATACTTCAATAAAACTCCGGCAAGTCAGATCAACTGAACCTGGAGAAGTTCAAATATTTGCCCCAGAGGGATAGACAAGCCGAAAAAGATCAAATGAAAACACGCTAATGACTAAAAGAATACACAAACGCGTACTGAGGGAAGTGAGGTTAGTGCTACAATCTGTGAAGAGTCTTTTCTTGCAGCTGACATCTATAATGCTATCAAATCAGCGAGTAATCAGAACTAATCTGTAACCCACAATTTATCACGCCGAAGCTATTCAGTTCAGAATAAACACCTGTTTCAAGAAGTCTGACTCAGGCTGAAGCTTCGAACAGTAAGAAATGCAAATAACCATTCCTAAAATCCACACTTCTGTTACACACTAGGGATGTGTAATCAGCTCTTGTAATCTGCCCGGTTGTCTTTTTTTTTTTTTATTTTTTTTTTTTTGCGTCAGCAGGATGGTGTAGTTATAATAGAGAGGTTTATCCTAGTGTGGAACGCCCAGGTTTATTAGGTACATGTGACAACAAGCATATGTTTTGTTTGCAGTTGGATGGCAGTGAGTGATTTAACTCTGCAACTTGTATAATAAATCTCGATCAAATTGAAATAGAATATAAATCAGCCCAACTAGGCTGCCGCGAGGCCTCGCTTTCCTCCGGAGCACACATGCAGAAACACATACCCTCTCTTTCCTCATAAAGAAAAATTCTGAGTCAATGCATGCAGAAAGAAGCACACGAACAATCTACAGACACACACACACACACACACACACACACACACTGTTTCACCACTCCTACGTTTTTCTTTTTTCCCCAGTCCCTGTCTTCTTCTACTGTCAGCAGGATGCAGGGCGGCCTGGACCCAGTCTCTCTCACTCTCTCTTCTCCATTATGTCTCCCCACCGCTCAGATATTCATGGCCACATCTGGGACAGTTTAATGAGTTAATGCCAGTTAATTACTCACTCCGGTGCGGCTGACCGACCAAACTCCCCTCATTCTTTTTCACTTTCTCCCTCTCACTCTGCGCTGCTCTGTGTCTCCGTCTCTGTCTCTCTCTCCCCCTCTCTCTTTCACTGCTGATTAATGGCGAAAAGAGAATAAGAGGAAGGGAAAGAGGAGCAATCAGCATCTCCTGCCATCATCAACATTACTGGTGTCTGGCTGCATTAAAGCTGGGAGAGAGAAAATGCTAGGGAGCGTGAGTAAATGTGTGTATGTGTGTGTGTGTGTGTGTTTTAGGCTGTTGAGATGGGAGACTGTTAGACCACTAATTGAATAGAGATGATTCCATTATCAGGCAGTTTGTTGGAGTGAGGAAGCCAGTTAGTTATCTGCTCTGAAAAAGAGTTAGACATAGGGAGGCTGTTTTTTTTATTGCTTACAAAAGACAAAAAAAGCAGGTGAGCCTGAAAAAAAAAGAAAACAGTAAATATGAGCGAGTAAGAGTAAAAAAACTGAAGAAATAAACAGAAAAAAAGAAGAAAACAAGGTGAAAGATAAAACAGGGATGCTTCAATATTGGCTCTAAAATTTGGGTTTACTGTCAATTTTAGACTCGCCATTGAATTAATTTTCTCTGTGTTATTGTACTGTTAGAGAAGCAATGTAAGCTCCACTTGTATCTCACACCTGCCTCAATCTGTTAGACCAGCAGTTGTTCGGTCTTTACTAATTCTCTAATCTGACTAAACAGGTCTGCGAGAAAAATGCTTTCGAATAAAAGTAGTGAAACTGTACCAGATTTGGGTCACTGAGACAACAGTGCTTGTATTTGGTTGAAGTTTTCAAGACACAGTAGTGACAAAATTTGGAATTGTATGAATGAATTAATGAGATTATTAATGAGAGAATGAGCTACTTCAAAACATTGTCTGCACATTGGAATACATTCACGTCTAATGTAAGATTCATAAATGTATTATATAAATGGACTGTACATAAACCTATGTATATACTTTATCACATATCTTAAAAATATTAGCCAACCAGTACTTTTGTCATTTGTTTTCCATTTCTTCTTATCATATCCAGGATCAAGCATATTTTGTCTCTGAAGCAGATAATTTCCTAAAAACTAAATTGTAGACCAGTGTAATGAACACTCAATTCACACACTAGTTAGAGATGAATGATTAATGTGTTTTTTGATCTTTGCAAATGGTCTTTGGTCGATTAAAATACAATTTCAATGTTTCCAAAAGCACTAGAACCAAAAGTAAAACTGTCATCACGTCATTTCACTTCAGCTGCTGCCATTTTCATGTCCCATCCACACTACTACAGATATTTTATAAAAACAGATATTTTTCTCTATGTTTGAGCCTGTCGGACACATGTAAATAGTGTTTCAGGTCACAAAAATGAAGAAACAAAGACTTTGGAAAGACTTGAAATGGAGAGACTGGAAAACAAAGGCATCTCACTCATTTTTTGTATATCTCTGTTATTGCTGAAACATTAAAGCCAGGTGTGTAAATGAGTGTATGACCTGCAGTAGATCCAGGTCAGCAAGGATACCTTTGGCACATGGACCAGACCTGCATTTTGGTGAAATCTAAATAATGTAAAAACAAGAACATCAAACTTGTTTTAGCTCAGGGGCCACATACAGCCCAATATGATCCAATATGAAGTGTACAAGACAGACCAGTAAAATAATAGCATAATAACTGACAAATAATGTCAATTCCAAACCTTTCTCTATGTTTTAAAGTGGAAAAAAAGTAAGTACATCTACAAACTATCCTTTAAAAATGTGAACAACATGAACAACCTGAAATTTCTTAAGGGAGATCATTACAATTTTAACAATATTATGCCTCAGTTTATCATTTATAGCTGTGCATTACAACTTACAAAACACAGTGGATCTACAAGGGCACGAAACATTTAGTAACAGGCAAAATATTCTTTAAAATTGCCCTTACCTCTATAACCTGTCCATATGTGTTCAGGTTATTCACATTTTTTTGTATAAGGATAGTTTGTAAATTTAAATAATTTCATGCAATTTTATTGTTTTACATTAAAACAAAGAGAAAACTTCGGACTTGTCATTATTTATAGGTTATTATGTTAGTATTTTACTGGTTTGGCCCACTTGAGATGGAATTGTGATGTATGTAGCCCCTAACTAAAATGATTTTGACGTAGATGATTGCTAATATCTTCGGTGTAATTTTGGCATTTCACAAATTCATCCCATGGGCCGGATTGGACCCTTTGGTGGGCCATATGTTTAACACCCCTGATGTAAAGAATACACTGAACCTACACTTGAAGAAATATAAATTAAATAGTTTAACTTGTCATTGCTGCTGACTTTCATGATAGATTAAAGCCTGTGCATCTGCTGCATCGAGTATTATCCAGGATATCTGTACTTTTATGTCAGAAATAATGATTTGCCTGAGTGTTCATAGCAGTTGTTTTTATATTTTGTAAAATAAAGGTTGTGTGGACAAATAAATAAAAAAAAACTGAAGAAAGGAAGAAAGTATCCATTTAGAAACATATCCATGTTGGTGTGGACAGGACATTATCATTTTCCTCTTCTCAAGTGATAATTATACTATGTTTAATATAAGTTTAATTTTAGCTATATGTGTATATTTTTGCCTCAAATCTTATGTTCCAAAACTAACACAAGCAAATTGCATTGTGGCTATAGCTGTATTCGCCTTTGTAATAGTATGGCAGCATAAGAGGAGCTAATGCTAATGCTAATGCTGTCAACAAAATGTCAACGATAGTAACAGTAACTTAACATACCATAAGCCACGTGAGCAGTCTATAACTGGCCACATAGAAACAGCCCTCTTCAGTCGTCAGTCTGCTCAGGTGCATAGCATGTGACAAGCAAAGAAACCAGAAGCTCTTTTCTTGACAAGTCGGAAGGCGTGACTGAAAATGGTGACTGATGACAAATTTGCATCCCCGGAAAAAGAGACAAAATAGGAAAAAGGGAATTAAAGACAAACTGTGAACAAAAACATAAAAGGAATAAAAGCAGGAGAAATAAATACAATGGATGAGATGGAGATATTTGTGTGAACTATAGGTGAAAGGTTTTGACACTGGTAAAGCCGGTCTTCATTATAGGATCACCCAGTGACCACAACTAAGACCATATCGTTTTTCTGGCTCATTGGGATCTGTATGTAAACATGTACACACATATGGGAAGTTGTGCACACACACACACACACACACACACACA
>JAPQRQ010000009.1:15059456-15072009 GCA_037367365.1 Apogon talboti | reverse complement strand
CACACACACACACACACACACACACACAGTCAGGGTAAGGCATCTACAGTTTCACTAGAAGTCACTGTGGAAAGCACATGTTCTAAAATCACACAAATGGATCAGTGATAATAATCTTAATTGAGTCTAAATAGTAACAACAACACCTGGCATAAAAGCACTAACACATACAGTGTGTTTTAATCTATTATATGCACACCACAGAGGGAAAAAAAACATGGGTAGCTATTAAAGTTTGAATGGTATTTACCGCTCCACTTAACAGCCGCTTTGATATTGTGCAGAAATGAGACTGTAGATTTATGATAAGAAAACAAAAGGATAGCTCAGAGAGGAGATGGATATAACTTTTTACTTTTCCCGTCTAAGGGGCCCCAGACCTAACAATTTATCACTGTTGGTTTTACAGCTATTGATTTCACCCCTAGTGACCCCTTGCACCCAGAAGTAGGTTGTTAGTCGGGGTTTTGTGTGTCGGAGAGCGCGTGTGCGTTTACGTATGTGTTTGAGCACCTCAGAGTGATTTAAAATCGGTGCGTGACTGTAGATACATGTGTATGAATTTGTGTACCGATGTGTCCGTACTGTGCAGGGTGGCTATGAAACATTTAGGGCACGAGGCCGTTTTTACTTCCAGTTCTGAAAGGTCAGTCGCAGTGTATAAAAGATGACCAAAACAATACACTGGGAGACTATCTCTTTCTGTGTGTGTGTGTGTGTGTGTGTGTGTGTGTGTGTGCTTAAAACCAAAAGCAAGTCAGGGAGAGTTCATGAAGTGTTGCATTAGCAGAATTTGTCTCCACCCCAACTGCACACAAAGACCCGAAATAAGTATAATTTATCTTCAGGACTTCACCGACCAATAGAAAGCCTATCCCTTTTGTTCTATTTTTTTCATTTCATTATGAATCTCTGTTTAAAACCTTAATAAAAACGACATTATTGCGACTCGTTCTTCCTTTTCTCTGTATCATTATTTATATCATTACTTTAAAATACTCCATTTGCATAGAAAAGTGAATTAACATAGTCAAATTGGCAGATTGCATGACTGAGATACAACCCTGTGCATGTGTGTCTGCAGGGACCGTGGGGTGTGTGTGTGTGTGTGTGTGTGTGTGTGTGTGTGTGTTGTTTTTTTGAACCCAGTGAGTGGTCTGGGTTGAGTCATGTTTGTTTGTTGTTGCGGTGGTTGCTAGTCTCAACTGACTTGGCACCGGTGGGTTTATGGTTAGGGCTTAAAGTTGACACTCTCATTTTACCACAGGAGAAAAAAAAAAAAACAGTGTCATGAGGGAGGAGAGAGTGGAAGATGAGAGAGACAAATACACAGGGTGGATATGTAAAAAAAAGAAAAAAAAAACTTTAGTGTTTGTTGTCACTTGCAATATTGACTCTAATTTGTTTTTTGTAATTGTAGTAGAAACTTTATTTTGTTATTTTCGTATTGATTTCTGCAATGATTTGAGGTGTTGTGATGTCTTTAATCTCATAACTTACCTGTGATTTGCAGGTGTTGAATTGCTACTAGACCTCATTATTCATGCAAACTGTATAATAAAATAACAACAGTGAATTTGTAGAACTGCATTTTGATTTCTTTTATACTGCAGCTTTAAGAAATGAACCCACAAAGAGAAAGGAAATTAATGACCCTTCATATAATGTATCCTTTGTGCTTTGAGGGGAACAAAAGAATGCTAAGTTAGATGAGAAAGGTGAAGACAACCAAAGGGGAGGTGGGGGTGGGGGGACCGAAATGAAGAAAATGGAAACCATGACCAATACAAGGCTATAAATTCTACAAAACATTAACTTCATTACATGGCAATTACTAGCTAGAAGTGTCAAAGCAGGAAATTTCACCCTCTCCTCACTGTTTATCTTTTCACTTGTCAGCACATATTCATGTCATTTTGGACACAGTTGAACTATTATTTTAGATCATGGAAACCTTTTGTCAGTTGCGCTTGAATCCAAAACTACAAAAAATATATTTAAAGCCCCGTTTACACGAAGCTAATAGTTCTACTACTTATGGATCTCTAATAATTTTGAATATTTGCACATTTCTGTGAGAATCTGCCATGTTTATAGTAAAACGACCTACCTATTCAGCAAACACTGATGCTCTTTAATTATTTTAGTTCCCTGTTGATCAACATGTCTCTGATTTGGTGCGGTTTTCAATCCTTTTTTTTCTCCCTTCACACATTTATTCTACCTTTTTCCTTGCAGAGGAGTATGGAGGCTCAACTGATGATGATAAATGATAGTTTTTGAAGTGTTTTCAGTGCAAATTCAGGAGGCTCACATCATGATATAACACTAATATTCACTGAAAGACCAAAGTTCTCCTATAGAAAAGCAATATTTCAAAATAGGATGAGATTGATGATGATGATGATGATGATGCATGACAGTTACACTTAGAAACATTTTTCTGTCTTCCAAAAGTTACTTGTAAGTGGTTAGTCTACCCTTGACATCAGAACCGGTGGAATAATATCAGTAAATTGTAGTAAACACAGACTTTGCTTATGTTATGTGAATGTGCCACATGAAACACAGATGGGATTAACGTCCAAAAGTAGACATTTCATGCACTTGATGCCAGTTTAATAAAGATCCGTTATCTGATTCCTACATGTTATCATTAAAATCATTAGTGTTAAAACTATGGTGCAGCACAGGTGTTACAGTTGTTGACAACCTCTAAAGATATTAAATATGTGTTGGCAGGCTCTGAGCTACAGCCCAATGGCCCAGGAATGACCTCTCTCTGATATTTATTAAAGATAAGCAGGGAGTGTCGGGATAAGACCGGAGTGAGTGTTCTGATCTGATACACTTGTTATTATGTTTAACGTTAATGCTATAACTCAATGATAAACACAAGTTGTATAATAGCTGCTTAAACAGTGACATGGAGAAGTGGCACTCTCACTCTTTGATGGTGAAACCAGCACTTTGATGTGTCATACTGTTGTGTGCAGCTGTGGAGAAGGAGAGCCGAATATCAGCAAAAAAAAAAAAAAAAAAAAGCCAAATAGTTGGAATTCATACAGCCTTTTAAGCTATGATATAGAAAGTGTTTAAAGATATAAACTAATCTCATATTGTAGTTTGCGATTTTAGTCCAAAGCAGATGCAGAAACTAAATATTCCCAATGTTCTTGAAGTGCAGGTGACCATATTAGAGTTGCGTAAACCTCTGACGGAATGCAAAAATGTACCAAAAGCTTCAAAAACGTTGTCTGTATCCTGCTTATTTCCTCATTTTATAAATCCATAAATATCTGATATATAACTTTATCATCTGCAGATTGTTTTCCTCATCACTGACTGTGTTTACGTGCACGTCACAATCCTGGATACTGTTGGGTTTGTGCATGTAAACACCATATCCCAGTTTGGAGAATCCCAGATACTCTTGCTGGAATACTGCAATAATATCTGAGACACTGTAAGACATAAACACCTTATTCCAGTTATAGAAAGTGGTGGATTACGGTGCAGGCAAAAAAAACGGTGTAACAGATATACAAACATGGCGGCAGCATCAATGACATCTCTCTACAGTGGTGGCCAAAAGTTTTCACTGAACTCCATCATGACAACTCTGAAATAAGTCATGGCTGCAGACCTTCATCCTGCTCTTCGTCCTATGTGATGACAGTGAAACACTAACAGGTGGAGGACGCGTTTACCTGTTGATCTCGTTTCCCTGGCAGTAGATGAATACTAGTAAGACAAAGCCACAATGTGATATTGGACTTTGATAGACTGAAGACCGCTATAAACCAACGTTGTCCTCTTTTTTTTTGTTTGTTTGTTTTTTAAAGCCACGGTACCTTTAAAGTTTAATTTTATATGAGATTAAATTAACACATGATGTTGTATATATAACAGGCATCTACATAAACAGCATCAATAATGAGTAATACCAGTACTAGTATTTATCATATATCATTCATATCCTGAATACAATCAACACTGGGATGCGCCTCATAACCAGAATACTAGCGCGCAGTTGTCGTGTTGAATCAAAAGCGTCCCTGTCCCCCATATTTTGAAGATTCAGTGTTTATTTCCAACACATTTCTGTCACATTCAGAAGGGCTCCGGAGTATTAACATCTGTTACTTATTATGGTGAATAATAAAGTCAAATCCAAGCTGCAGATGGAAACAATGCTCAAATGTTGTCTTTCTTTTTAATAAACAATGTCTTCATCACAAAAAGAGCCTCCAACGAACCCAGCACGTACAACACCAGAAGCTCTACGGTGTAAGTGCTCCAAGCATGTTCAGTTGTTCTAAATGGGTTCAGGATAAAGGGTCATGTCTGACATAAACAAAACCTGTAAAACCTGAACTTATGAGGTAATGTCAAGTCTTTTGTAAGATTAATAAGAAAAACACAGCTACCAGTTCCTATATAAGCTGGTTTGCGGAATCCCCACTGTACCTAGGTTAAACAATACACTGTCAAACACTGAGACGAGATAATTATAGCTGTGAGACAGAGTGAACTCAGGGCACAAAGAGAGAGAACCCCTTATTAAGAGCTGTGTAATTAGGTGTCAAATAGCTGTGATGTGTGAATGCTGTCTTATCTGTCAACTTCTTAAAAGAATAGGGGAATTACATTTTTGGAAGACAAATCGTTCTGAAGCCACTCCTGTTACTTTAATAAAGGCTTAAAAAGTCAATTCATTGTGATTGCGTTAAATGTTGGACGCTGCTCAAAATATCACAATCTCACCGGTCTTCAAGTTTTGTACTTTGCATCAGTTAACATAAAGTATTTCTGACACCAACATTGTCAAAAGTAATCCACAAATCAATCAGTTAATTAATTATCCCGGTGAATAATTGATCGCATTTCACAACTCTCTTTCTCTGATGTTTTTTGAAACATGGTGTTGGGGGAAAACCACGGGGCACTAATATATACATTGCTTTAATCAGGCTTTTGATCTTCAGTACAATTCTGCGATAAGTCAATTAAAACTAGGCCTGCCAAAAATGAATTATGCAATAAGTTTATTAAAACATTTATCAGTGAGGCTTATTATAAATGGATGACTTCCAGTGGAAGACAGGCAGATGAGATGAACAAGTCATCAGATTGGATTCTTCTCCATCTCTCTCATTCAACTTTTGTTTACCATTTTGTATGCAGATTGTTTTTGATTATAGAGTCCTATATAGTTTGCTGTTTTTTTGTCTTATTTTGCAGCATTCATTTCAACTGGTGAGTACACTGTGGTAGTTTCTGACATCACAGCAGCCGGAGATTTGGAAAGTCGGCCTGTCATTCATCGCCTGCTTTTATCTCCATTTTTTTTTTTTTTTTCTGTTTACTTATCAGTAACCGACAAATCCAGATTAGGCCCTAACAGACTGTGAGGCTTGGTACGGTCCTTGGGGCATGTAGGGTGTCAGGGAGCACGCAAGTGCCCCCCTGCCTCGAGGAATTGTCAGTGAAAACGCTACCACCAAATCAATCTCTCATGGGCCTCAGTAGACATGGGTTTGGGATGGAGAAAAAACACAAGAAAGAAATACTGCATAGGCTTTGACTTGGCTTTGGTGCAGGAAAGAAAAGTGTAATTCTGTGTATGTGGTAGCAAAGTAACACAGGAAGAACGGAATTTAACAGTAGTGGACTCTTAAATAAGTGTAATGGAAAACATAATAGTGGAAATCACTGCCAAATGTTTTAAACCTCCAGAACTGGTCCCGTCACAATATTTCACTTATTTAATCTCTACATTTATTGTCATGTACGTATCTAAAACTGCTGTTATAGTTTTTTGCACATAAGAAAAAAAGCAAAGTCTTGCAATAGAAAGTTGTCACAGCAAACAACAGCACCAAAGTCCTCATTGCTTAGGGTCCAACAGGATTCTTAGGGGTCGGGGGATGCTGTTACTCAATTAGAAGGTTCAAGTGAAGACAAAAAAAAAAAAAAAAAATACGTGGAAGACAAAAAAACAAAATGAAGGGACAATTATTGTGTAAGTGTTTTTCCTCTGCCTCTGTTTATGTGATTCTTCTGGGCATTTTGGAACCTGTTGACACAGATTATTCAGGTGGAGGCCTGAGGGGCTGGCTGAGGGCGCTAAGCTGGCCCAGTGTGCACATCTCAGCGCTTCTCTGGAATGGCTGCCAGCTCCGTCTGCTCGGCTGTGATAATGGAGCCTCCATTCCCCTTTCTGTGTTGTGTGGAAATGTTTCCATTAGCCTTTGACAAGAAAAGTCCTCTCTGCAATTTAGTCCATCTTTTATGTCCATCTTGTTTCTTCCAGCATGCAGATTTTATGCCTGCCTCCCTCTCTTCCTCTCTGTGTCTTTCTTGCTAGTTTACTGCCCGCTACACTCCTCAAGCGCTGCTGGAATGCTGGGGTGAGATAAAGAAAGGGCCCCGCTCTGAGCAGGTTCGAGTGTTTTGCTTTTTTATATCAATGACCTTTTTTTGTGGGTTGTAAACACAAGGGATAAACTAGGGTTTGACAGAGGCTCTTCCAATTCCATTCCCGTTCCCTCTCAGTGGCCATCTGAAAACATGCACTTTGACGGATGAGTTTAGTATGACAGAATCATAACACATTGCTATTTCAATAGTATCCTTGTTTTCCAAATGCGCTCACGTCCATTGACACGAGCACATCTGGAAATTGTGATGTGACCTTTATTTGCATTACTAAGCTCATCAAATTTGAACAATAATTCACACATCCAGCTGAAACTAATGTGAAATATTTTGGCAAGCGTCTGAAATGAGTGTAATGCAAATCTCATGTCTTTTTGTAGCACAAATAGGAACGGCAGCCAAAAGACTAACAGCTAGGCAATAATTCAGTCAGATGTAGAATACCCTTACAGCACAGGGGAGAGAGACAGCAAGAGATGAAGAGGGAAAGAGAGAGACGTGAGGAGGCCATAGAAAGGATAATGACTTTTGGCCTGGCTCATGGATTTTGACTGGTTGGCCGATATGAGACAAATTGTGTTCCTCATTGACTCTCTGAATTAAGTTGCTTACAGTGGATGACTTCCTTAACCTCTGTCTGTCTTGGAAAAAAAAAATACGGGAAATATTGTATATGGTTGTTGAAATCATAACATATGAGATTGAGATTATATGTATGGTTTGGTGGTAAGGATGCTTGAAAATATGGATTGGGGACTTTCTAATAGAGCATGTGAAATGCTGGAAAAGTTGTTCCGAGTTCTGGCAGAGGATCTTTAAGCTGATACACATATGAGGAAGGTACTTTGGTCTCAATGTTGACGGTCAGAGTAGAGAAATCTGCAATACTTGGGTTTTGTTCACCTTTGAAACACCAGTTTTGCATCCTAACAACTATCTCAATGTGTTGACACAGTCTTAAAGTGTGACTATTTATGTCATTTTCTTCATTATTTATCAGGAAAACCAAACTTCTCTGGGACCATTTAGCAAAATTTGTATCCTTATCCAAGAGATGTGTTTAAAGAAACACCATTTGTGAAGCAGATGACACATTCAGTATTGCAACTATGCATTTTAAATACATAAATATAGAAAAAAATGGACCATTGCATATATCATGTAGATGATGGAAAATTTGGCTGTATTTTGTTGTGAGAATAATATGCAGAGACCGGACTTCATGAATCATGACTGACAGATACACACTGTATATCAAGCAATAGTCAAAGACTTTTGTTTATACAGACAAAATAAAATAATCTGTCTATCAGTGGAAATTAATGTCAAAATTCAGAGATGTAACTGATCACCCAGGATATTTTGCTTTATTGCACAGTTCATAATAGGATCATACAAATGCACAGGAAGATGGAAATTAACAGATATTTGGAAACTGTGGGTGTACACTGTCTTGAACATCTTATCGATTTACACCAAATGTCTGTGGGGAGTAGTGTATTTAAATATGTGGACTTGTCTGCTCCCTACAGTATAGGTATCTAAACGTAGCAGCAGGAAGTGCTGGGTGATTGACAGACTTCTCTCATTTCCTCGAGGGCAAGGTTGCATGTACTGTTGCATCAGGTGACTACAGCAGTGAGACTGAGGAGCATATGAAATCCATTAACCATTGGTGTTATTATTTACCAGCCCTCTGAAAACGCAAACGAAGGTCACATATCTACAAATGCAGCCAGCATGTCGTATGCGCCATATCTCTCTGTATCACTAATGTTTGTGTATCATCAAAGGAGTGTGATATTAATGTGGCTCAGAGGGTGTGATAAAATATGCAGGAATGTGACTGACAAACACACAAAGCTGTCTCTGATTGTTGTGGTACATTAAAACTGCCTTCAGCATGTGAAGTGAGCTCAGAATATCAGTTTACATGACTAACAAGTCAGTAGTCTCTGGATTCTATTAGTGAAGAGCAAATTTCTCAACAGTCACATTTACATAATATGTTTATTGCTCTAGCAGAAATGCACTTCTATGTAGCAAGAAAATGTTCAGAAAATCTGAAACTAGTCGTTTACTGGCCATTTGTCATTGAAACACACAGTGTGTGAGTATTGTTCAAAGTTATCACGCCAGGGAACAGATGTGCTGCCTTTTCCGGTCTTGTGGAGCTTGCCCAGTCACACTTAATATAGATCCACTGTCACATACACTTCACAAGTGTTTGTAGGATAAGTGCTGGATTTCACCAAGTGTTAAAAGCTTAATCCAGCCAAATGTGTGAAACTGAGAAGTATTTTGTTCACACCAGAAGGAGTAAATTGACTGAGGTTTGGTGTCAAGCACTTTGCGTTGCAATAAAAGGTTAGGGTCAATAACATGACCTTTCATAATGATTTAACTTTCAGCCAACTGTTTAAGAGACTCACTCATATAAACTAAAATAAATGTGATGCATTAGACCACTGCATGATACTGTCAACAATCACAATGTATGACAAAATAGTCAGAAATAAACATTAAAGCAAAAGCTTTACTGTCAATAACCACAAAATATTGTGTACATACTGCACTAAGCTCAGTGGCTTCCATAGCTTGAATGAGCACCATGGTTGGTAGCAGAGTACAGCATGTGCAAGGCAGAGGAGATTTCAGCAGTACGGGCATGTTTACTGGAGAATTTATGGATTTGTCATTGGAAAGGACCAGATCTCCATGTACCAGACTCTATAACGCATCAATTTGATTCCAAATAAGACTCCCGCATAGACCCCTGTTTCTTATCAGCGAACATGTCCACGTCAGTCTCCAAGATTTAGCCATGGCTAAATTCCTCCGTATTTAGGCTGGCTGAATGATATGGACATCTACGCAGTTCCAATAGCTGCAGGCAGCGCCTCTTGAATAGCATTTTGTACATAAGCTTTAGCTTACTAGCCTAGGATACCAGGCCAATGCCTTATCCCTGTTAACAGAGACCCTTCTAAGACAGGATTAGTGGGGGAGATAGTCAGTGACAAGGGGGGACGGTCCATCTCCAGGGAAGCACCACCGCTAACCCAACAGTAATTGCATTTGTTTAGATAAGGAGATCACAGCAAAATCAAGTACTATGTTAGTCCAGCAATGCAATGTGATGTTGAATTCATATCACCTCAGCTATACAGAGAGCTGATGTCTATATAAAAAAGATGTTTGACATGTTATTGTAGTTTTTGTCTTCATAACAGCTTGAATGTTGTCTCCTCCTTTTTGAGCCACTGAAAATCACATGTAATTATTCCCAGCGGATTTGCCAGCTGTGTCATACAAAACAGATTCAGTCACGTCATTCAGAAATGAATTAACAACTCTTAATGTTGGCATATACCATACCATGTTACCTATAGACGAGAATTATATTTACAGGTCAATAAGGTACTTTTCCCAGTGTGAAATAACATGAACAGAGACAGTGAGAGAGATACTAGGAAGGAAAAATAACAAAAAGCAACCTGACTTTCAGGTGTGACCTTCCACTCCTTTCCCAGTCTCCCATTCCTTTATGGGTTAACCATCCTTAATGCTTTATGTATGCCTTGTGTGACACTCTTTGCATAAATGATACCAAATAATTGGGATTTATAAATTATTCATTGTGTATTAATGCAGGTGAAATGGCTTTTTGGCTTGGACTGCTGTCTGTCGTTCAGAAAATAAAAGAGGAGGAGGTGGGGTATCATAGATACTTCGCTCAAGAAAAATAAATACCCTCGTAGAAATATATGCAATAAAAATGCATGAGCCTCACATGGTCAGTGCACCAACGTTAGTGGTATCTTTACTTGTATTTTCCTCCTCATAAAAATAGCCAATAAAGTCGGTAAAACTATGAAGTTAAAGCACATATATAGTCTATACACTGCACATATCTCTAATTTCCAAACAAAAAAGTATTGACTTGCGCCATATTAAATGGCTTAATGTGATGCTATGATTTCAAGCACATTTGATTTGCTCCTAATAGTAAATCCTCTGTGTCTTATGGGCTGTAACAGCACAATACAACAATAACACATCCATAACGTCACTTTTTTAACAAATTTTTATCCACAAATTTTGGATGCTTACTGTTTTGCAGCATTAGTCACAAACATCTCATTAAAACCAATGAGAAATGAATCTAAACTGAAATACTTGCAGTTATAGACACATTGAAAAAATGAACTTTTTTTTCCATTTCATAGAACAGTGGCTTCAGAACTGCAAATTGCGCTGTGTTCTCTGCCTCTGCCCTGAGCTATAGACAGGTCTCAAGTTCCCCTATTCTTGTCCTAAATGCCTTGCATAATATCGTAATTACAGGGCTCTTGTGACCTTACTTTAACACATACTGACCCAAACATTTGAAACCAGGAGCTTTGGAGGCTAGAAATATTTATACTGATAAAGAGGCTCTCCACTCCTTCCTTGGGTGAGTTTTAGTGCGACATAATATTTCTTTTGGCAGGGGTCACGGGTGACTCGACGTACATCATCACTAACTTATTAGATCTTGAGGCAATTAGCCGAAAACAAACAGGCCAGACAGACCGGCTATTGAGTTGCCTGAACAGGGAGAAAATAGCCTATGGCTCTCAGACATTTCAGAGCCGCATCAAAGAGGAGTCCGTGGCATCAACAGAAAGAAAGAAACACATTGTTGCTGTGTAACGCCTATACAGTACTGGGGGCTTAGTGCATTATTTTTCCAGTGATTCAGGTTACAGACCCGAGTTGCCCCAGTATAATAGAGTGGTGGAAAGAACATTTCACCTGAACACTATATGCAATGTGCAACATGGTTAGTTTAGGATTAAAAATCCATTTAAGGATCTAGCCTAATGTGGGGAACCAAGTCTGTATAGGTTATAATGTGGGGGCTAGTGTTCTATATGTCACTGAGGTCAAGGGGACATCTTGATGTGCACTGCCATAATGACTGCAACATGACTGGCCACAGAAATTGTAAACCACCCTGCTTTGCTCTAAAGGGAGCTATCACTTCCTCCTGTAATTGTCTGCAATAATTACAAATTGTCTTTTGAGCTGCCCTACAGCTGGACAAGATGTCTGTGGAATGTCACTCCCATGGTCACAGGGCTTTATATTAGTAAAACTGTGCATCTAATATTTAAACACTATAGGTTGTTTTCAGCACAAACGGCCAATGCATTAGATGGAGATGCTAAAGTAAGTTTTTAGTCATAAAAATTCTAATAAAACTGCATTTACAAAAGAGTAAAGATTATGTTGGAGGCTTCCAGCGTTAGAGTCCTATACCTGTGGATGGTTTTCTCACGACTCCAGTGATGCTGATGATTGATTTTTGTTCAGATCATGCTTAAGTATGAAACACCCTCACCACATATCAATTATTCCACAATTTAACACAACAGACAGACGTTTGAGAAACAAAAGGCACTTTCATCAGCCTCAGGAGGTGGAGACAAGAGGAAGAAAAATGGGACTCTTTTGGCTTTTCAGACTTATCAGTTTCATGTGAATGGGCACTGGAATGCCAAGAGTTTAGTCTGCCTTTTTCCCACCAGATTTACTTCTTTCTCCCTCTCTCTCTTTTTAATTTGTTCGTCATTCCCTCCTAAGGATCTGGTTCCTGGACATGATATGCCAAATTACCTGCAGTATCAGTTGTGCCACTGGCAATGCATTGTGAACTTGTAAATTCCACACAAACCCCTCAGAAGGATTTCCCTCACTGCTGTCACTAACGTCTTTGTCTTTGGAAAGTGGCGGTACAAAAGAGATGCCTTGTGAAGTTGAGAGCTCAGGCCTGGTATTATCATAACAGAATAACTACGTGCACTAGCAAGATGAGGAGCTGTTACGAATTGAGGGACTCAGATGAGATTTGATCAGGGTAATCATTCATTTCTAAGCCCCAAAGTTGTCATTTTATTAGGCTTTTACAAAGGTTAGCATTTTCACGTGTCTAATACCATAGATACAGTAGTTCATAACAATAAAACAAAGCATGTTAACATAGCAGACAACTTAGAAACAAGACACTATATTTTGATGTTAAACCCATGACGCTCATAACTTAGTGGTCAAAGGGAAACTGATCCAT
>JAPQRQ010000009.1:15021342-15047189 GCA_037367365.1 Apogon talboti | reverse complement strand
AGGGGGGGGGACGGAGGAGGAAGAGAGAGAGAGAGAGAGAGAGAAAGAGAGAGAGAGAGAGAGAGGGAGACGTGGGGGGGATCAGCTCCCCAACACAGTTTATTGATTTTTTTTTCCTGCTCGACAGAAAGCCTGTATAACAGCTCTATTGCCCTCATAATGATTAGTGACAAAAGTTTAATTAAGCAATTATGAAGCCAATAATAGAGTTGTCTGGTTTGCTTAGCTTTAGACTGTTTAAGACTTATCTCCCTCTCGCACATCACAGCAGCTGGAATGTGCTTGAAGAGATTAATGCCGCGAGAACACAGATGCCCACTTTAATACAGCGCCATGATGCTGTTTGAATGAAGTTGAGAACACAAGCTTCTCTTTATCAAATTACAAGTCTGCTTTTCATGAATATGGAGCAAAAAAAGGAGGAAAAAAAATCAGCTATGGCTTCAAGGTGTAATTATAAAGACATACAACAGAAAGACACACAATTCCATTTTAGTAATCTCCCCATATGAAATATGCATGATAATATATTACTGAATAAAGACTTACAATGTTCTAAGAGGCTTTGGCATTTTACATTTGTTTTGACAATCGGATATTTCTCAATGTTCCTCAACGTTTTATTCAGTACCCCACCTCTTCCTTTTGTTTTGGTATCTTTCACTCCGCTGAAAATTGATTAGATTATCTCCTCTTTCCATATAGGCAGGAACAATGAATGAGGTTTCAGGAAACAAACTGTTTGCATTTGAGTCAATGTCAGTCATCCCCATTGATAAATCTGTTTGATGTATGGGTGATGTATATGCAGTTTAGACATCCAAATCCATAAAAGTAAAGGAAATATTTAATATAAGGTAATGAATGGAATAATAAAGGCCATGTGAGGTATAAGGACTTGTGTAGCTATTAACATTTTAGTTATTTCTGTTAAATACAAACAATATTGAACAGGAAATTATTGGCAAAACCAGCTTTAATCATTTTTAGCTTTGCATTAGCCACATAACAGCTAATATCCACTATACATCTGTTTAATTACCCAGATATTAGTCATTATTATCCCCATGTGCAGGCATGTTTGCATAAATGCAGTAATTCCATGCCTTAAAAGAATTTATTTGTTAAATCTCAAACTAAAAATGTGCAGCAAAAGCAGTGTCAGTGGACTTCAGTAATGCCACTGTATTTAAAGAAGAAGCAATATGGCATAAAAAAGAGCTGCACTGACGAGTCTATAAAAAAGTACTTGGTCCTCTGAGCTTATCCGTGTTTACTATGAGCACAGCAACACAAAGTTGTATGCTGTGACGGCCTAAATCCTAGAGGAAGCACATGACCAAACAAGCTGAACAGAGGGTGCTGTTAGTATTACAGCATATCCAGTATTTATATGTTCAGAAATAAAACTATTATAAGAAGGGACTCTTAGACGGCTCTGGGACATGTTTACACCATTTCAGATAATGCCTCATCTTGCTCTACATATTGAATCGCAGATTAGTCTAATATCAAGCATCGCAGTACGTCTATATAAAAGGAAGTCACACAAGTTGGATTTAATGTGTTTTCACATTTTCAGATGATTTATCCTTATTGGGTCTGTGTAGTGAATTGATCTAATTTCTAAATATGGTCCGGAGTCACTACTGAATATAACACTCCACGCACAACTTTATGATAAATATTTTAACTGGAATCCGATTTCTGCTCAAGGTTAAGGTCACCTCAGGTCTTTTTTTTTTTTTTTTTTGCTCGGAGTTGGGTGTGCCAGAGCAAGCGAAGCATCCTTACTGAAAGACAGGTAGCTAAATAGAAACAAGAACCCAACACAATAAGCTCAACATCCCGCAACACAGTGGTGTTGTGGGATGTTGTGCTCTTTCTCTTCTTTTTTCTCTCTCCCCCTGGCTTCCTAGGACAATGAGATGACATGCTGAAGGTGGGACTGCATCTGGCATCATATTTAAACAGGGCTGCCACATCTCAGGAACACGGGTCGTTGCCAGATTGCAGGCTAATTAAGGAGATTCTTGGATGACCATCAGTGCCTGTCGGTGGGCAAGGTAGCAGGCTGAGTCTTGCTCCGCCATGCTCCCACTGCGAGGCCTTGAAAAGACGAATGGCCACTGAAACCCCCTCGGGACCTCATAATGCTACATATTTTCCTCCAAAACAAAAGATGTCCCTTATGGGATTCCTATTTCCCTTTTCACTTTGCGCCCGCCCCCCCTCTTTTTTTTCAAACAAGTGTAAATTACCTTGCCTTTTTGGATAAGTGTTCAAGTGGCCTGTCCACATGCATTAGCCAATTGTCGCTAAGACAAATAGGCACTAAAATATGTATTTCACAGATGCTAGCAGCTGAATGCAATAATTAGCAGTGATATAATATGCTGTGAAGGTTATTTAATGACTTTGTCCTCTAATTTTGCGATAAATAATTATTTTGTATAATTAAAAGAAGACAATGTGCTGAAATTACAGGGCTTGGCTTGAGGGGAAAGGACCAAAGCTATTACTGTGTTGACAGATAATCACCCTTTTAACTACTTAAGCGATAACATTTCTGCGGCTACAGTTTACCTTGCTATTAATTGCACTGTAAAAGTTCTGTCTTAGCAAGGAGGGCTCGAGCGAGAAGCCTCTCCGTTGTTTTTGTATTTGGCATAATGCCTGTTTATGACAGGCAATATAACATAGCAAAGTACGGCCGGTTTGACAGCGAGTGGGAAGCCGGAATTGTTTACTTGACTTCATTTCTTTTCCCCACTTGCTGCCTTTATTTCGTGCCAGTGTGAGAAAAGTGGAGGGAAACAAGATGTGGTTGAAAAATGCAGCTGGCTGGCTGCTTGGCTAATAAGATGCCCATCATGCTAGCTAGCACCGCTGATTTGTGTCTCCCTCTCTCTCCATGATTACATTCTAAGAAGCCTCCCCCTTCTTTCCTCCCCCAGCTGATCCTCGTCTTGTTACGTGGCATTAATGACACTTCAGTCATTGTGGCTTTCAAGCAGAGCCCTTCCACAGCGAACACAGGGTTGACATTTCCTGACATTTTCCCAACTAATTACAGTACAAATAATTAAGCATGTTCCTCTATGTAACAAATGAAGGCG
The DNA here is from genome assembly GCA_037367365.1 of Apogon talboti. Lineage (NCBI taxonomy): Eukaryota > Metazoa > Chordata > Actinopteri > Kurtiformes > Apogonidae > Apogon > Apogon talboti. The sequence goes on along the minus strand of JAPQRQ010000009.1, from coordinate 15,044,070 downwards.
AAAGCCGTCTGTCAGCCTGGGCCATGATTGATGACACTCTGGGAGACTTTATCTGATGGGTCCTGCCATGAGGTACAGAGGAAGCAAATTTATTAGAACGAACAATGCAAATTTAGAGTCATCTCATCCAGTTATGCGCCAAGGCAATATCCGTGTCAAGGTGAATGTGACAATGAAAGCAAAATATTAGCATTTTGTGGAGCGGGCTGAAGGGGAAATCAGAGCACTGAGATGACAGGCCTAATTATTTCGGCTCACACAGGCCAGGACAGCTGTTTCTGGTGTCCTGAACAAGCCTGTCACACAGGTAACCAAATAGGGTCTGCGTATGAGCCTCTGTATTCGACACTCCACGGATGTGTGTGCCACTAATGACCAATGCTAATGTCGCTGCCATGTCTCTAAAAACGAGGAAAAAAAAAGTGAAGGTGTCACCATTCAAGCTTTTCTTTTCATTTTTTTTTCTCATCAGTCAACATTTTCTACATAATTATGTGTTTTTAAATGAATGCCCGCCTGTCACCTATTGGCCACCCACATTTTCCGTATGATAATTTTGATCAGTTTTTGTTTGTCTTTTTTTTTCTGCAACTGAAAGCAAATAAACATTGGAAATACATAAATAAAAACTGACCTCTGAACTTTTTAAAACTATTCCCTATATTTGTAATGTTGCAAAACCACAACATGAATGTTTGTTTTGGTGCAGAAAATATTATTCTCTACTAATATAATTACATACCAGTTGCTTGTAAATGTTTACTCACAATATCACCTTTGTATCACCAGAAGGTTTATGAAAAAAAAATTGCATCCTTATAAAATAAAATAATAATAATAATAATAAAGACATTCCCTGATCAAATATAAAATGCACTACAAGTATGCACTCGTATGGATGAAACAACACTCTAATTGAAGCTTTCTCCAATAACATGAAAAAGATAAAACAAATAGGTGTTAAGGTTAAGTATGAGTGGTGTTGGAAAAAAGCAGATCTTTAATAGTTAAAATACTTGAACAAGTATTTCATGGCGAGTGCTGTGCTCTTTCTGCATTACAGAGTTACTTGAGATATATGAACCAACAATGAACAATGGGTTTAAGCTTTTATTCTACCAAATAGCAATATGTTGTGTGCATACATCTGTACTTTGGGGAATACAAAGGTTGCCGCCCACACTCATAATGAATCTAGAATTTGTACTCTAGGGCAGCTTCACAATGGCTCTTAAGGGGCAGGCAAATCCGGATTGGTTTGGGAAAAAAAAATCTACATGGGGATCAAAGTTTGCTGCTTAGTGGCTCGCTGGCTCGCTTGGAACAGATGGGCGTCGGAGGCACTATGAGCCCATTGAGATTCAGGATCCAAAGTGGCTGCTGCTGCTCTGTATACACAGGCAGATGATGCCTTTGTGTCCGTGGATTGCCGATATGCATTTAGGAGGGAAGTGGGTTTTTTGGCTTATGACTGCAGAAGTAAAGCAAAGACAAAGCAGCAGTGAAACAGGAGTTAGTATGAAAAAGAGGTGTGTTTAGGGATTCACTCACACAGGTTGGTTAAAATATGCAAATTTCATATTCCTTGGTTGTAAGCATTGTAATTGAGTTTGTGTATCTTAAATGAAAACAACAGGCACCCTTTGTACACTTTGCCACAGCTTTTTTTTTGTCTTGTTTTGTCTCTAAAACACTACAATTAGTAACAGCTTTGTAGGCTATACAATCCTCCGCTGTATATATGTCCTTCTCGTTTACAAAATCAATTGATTTATGGCATACATTAGAGATTTTACTGATGTTTTAAATATATGTTTTAGAAGATATGCACTGAGATCTTAACACAAATTTGATGAAATAAAAAAAAAACATCAGAGGCACATATTTATGTAAAGTATAGAGTCATAATTTAGCATTTCCTGCTTTGCTCATAATATTTTAAAGGGTAAGGTAAGACAGTGTCACTTTTTCTGACACTTAAACCCTGACCTTTATAAAGATGGTATGCAGCACCAGGCCGTACAGACATTAGCAGCATTGCATTTAAGCACTCAAAGGACACACACATGCATATGAATGCAGTGGCACAATATATGTTTACAGTCTGGCCTGCAAAAAATATATTTACACTGAGACACATGTACTTAAAGTATTCTTTAATGCTGCAAAAAGAACACTTAAAATAGATATGCAAGTATAAGTGTTCATTTGAGTGTTATTATTGTGATATTGTATTAATCATTAACGGTGAGGAAACACCTTTTGAGTGAATTCCAGTGCTCTCCAAACATTTCCTGTTCCTGCAGCCCCAGACGTTAGAGCAACGCCACCCCTTTAATGTTGAGAGCTGTGACATAGCAGCTCTCTGGGTTCACTCTTGTCAGCTTTGAAATGCCACAAAGTTGAAGAGAGTTCAGAATCAGTGACTCAAAGCCTGACATCCTCTTTCCAATGCGACAATTAGTTCTTACAACACAGAATGTCGACACTTCAAGTGAGGGAAAAAAGCGTACAACAATGTAAAACAGGTTTAACATTTTCTGTTACGGAGACATCAGTCAACGATGGTGCCCCTTAGAATATTACCCTTTTTTTTTCCCTGCTGTGCACAGTAGTGCTAGTTTAGAATAACATTTTTTTTTTCCTCTTAATCCGATAGATATTTTTTTTTAATTAAAAAAAATACTGTTGGATGCATGCATAATTACATTTGTGCTACCTCTATCTTTATTCAATTTTGCATATGGAATTTAATGCCTGCGTTAGTAAATGGGAATATTCTCATAAACACCACCACTATGTGTGCTAAAAAAAAAAAAGACTGTAGAACAAAAGTGAGTGTAACACGCTTAGAGTCAGTGACAGTGTGGAAAACATCCTCTGTTAAATACTGTCTAAATACTGTCTTGGCATGACAGGTAGCCAACACAGATAATTAAGGTAATTCTGATAAATGACAATAAACGTCCCTGTTGGATTCCTATGATACTGACAAATGTGTAATGTTGCAGCTGGGCAGTATTCGGCACTCCATCATGTTACGGTTGGTAGAAAAAGAAAGAAAGGAGACAGACAGGGTGAAAGCTAGAGAGGAAGAGAGAGAATGCCTCAGGGGCTCACATTTAACCTGCCCACCAATCCCAATCAATGTCATTACCTCTTTCCACTCCATTTTATCAGCTTCTAGCAACTGTAGTTTCCTAGAAGTGACCGTTGTACGGCGCTCTATGAAACAGTCACAAGGCTAATGGGATGAGATGCAAAGAATTATAAATGCTGACAGTAAATCATATTACATCCCTAATAAGCATTAACTGGATAACTGGGTCAAAGCTGTATTATCTTAATTGATTTTTCTAAAGAAACCTGACAGTGAAATGTCAATGCTTGAATATTTCTTCATGCATCATTAAAACAAGATTGGCTTTTAACAAAAGGGGAGGAGGACGGGATCCTTTGGGCTGAATTGATTCTTGCTCGGGGCTGCCTTGCACAAGTAAGTGTATTACATAAAAATCTATACAGGATATTAAAACAACACCCATTCTGCAAGACAGTTACAATTAAAAGCTGACACCCACCCATGCTTTTGTGTCTGCCACTGCTGCCTGCCAACAAATGCATTTCAGCCCTGTGACTCGCTGCAATCAATGGGCGGACTGTATAAACGCCCAGAAAGCTTATGTTAGCTGGGTAATAGAGCTGTTGCTTCCTGAATAGTGGCAGCCAAGGTTTCCTGCCAAATACTACAAAGATTTTAATGGCACTTGAATGAACCTGAAGAGAAAAAATCTACCTATTGGTGGGTTTGTAGTGTAAATGATTACAGTATTTAAATATTCAGGAAATCGGATTCTCAGAAAAATGACAAAATAAAATAAAAAATAAGATTTTATAAATGCAATCGATGAAATAAAATAAATTAATGTATAAAATTAATTAACAGGGCTCCCACTCTGTGAATTAAAAATAAAATCTGTGTTTTGGCTGCCTACTGTCTCCATTTAGAGACATCTAGTGCAGTCAACAAATTTTGGCAACATAACCTGAGCCTTGTACAACCCGTCCACTCCATATTAACCTGGGGATGATAGGTTTGCTATCCACTATATTGTGTCAAATATGACAAACTTGTTGTCTAAATGAACCGACTTGTGATCTGAGGATTACTGGAAAAATTTCTGGTCGTTCATACGGCTATAACTCATGGTCAAAACGTCAGCAGAATCTACCTTATGCTGACAGTATGCGAAAACACTCATTGCATCATCAACTCGCATCTCAGGCGAAATTCAATCAGATATCTGTGAAATGGCTCGGTGGATGTTTTACATATAAAGTTACCGCACCTCGGTGGGATGGGTCCTATTCTGAGGGTTAGCAGAGCTCTCAAAGATGTTAGGGTCTGCGTGTGCGGAGGCCTGGCGTTGTGAGCAGGTTGGACTGGGTCAGTTGGCACGACCGCAGAGCAAATGCTGGGAATAAATCAGTCTCACTGACACGGAGCCTCTCATCAAATGATGTCCCGCGGTGTCCCCATCAGTTACAAACTAATAAAGACGTATGGGAGGAAAACAGAAGCGATCACAGCAGATGCCAAGGTGAAATGCATCCAGAGTCTGGAGAGATATGTCAGGCCTGAGAAGTCCATCAGGAACAATTACCCATGTCACTGCTTTTCACATTTTTGGCCTGTTACAGGATAGAGATATTTTCTAGCAAATGTCATCAAACATTTCTTTACACCTTAAAACTAAAATGTGGTTTTTCTAAACAAAAATTAGAAGCAGCCTCAAACAAGTGTAAAGTCTGTAGTTCGCTGAAAATAATAAATATTAGAGAAGAATCTGTTAAAACACTCTATAATTCACCTCCATATATTTTTGTCACATCACAGCTTGATTAAAAAAAACAAATCGTCATTAAGCAAGTCAGTTTTTGTTGAAAAGTGTTTGTACAATTGCTGCAGTGAAAGCGTTAATACAAGTACTCCAACTGGTCTCTTGAATGCTCGAGTGTGTGTGAGGATGGAAGTGAGATAGAAACAAGGGGAGAGACGAAGAGAGAGAGGAGGAGCTACATGGGTATGTGGAACGATGTAATATTCATGAGAGCCCTGGTGGAAGGAGTCTAGTCTCTAAGCTCCCGGAAAACACCACACACACACTCACACACATACACTAAGTAGTGCAGTCCAGTGGTTCTCACCTGACATCTGCATATGCCATTCAGAAGGGCAATATGTGTCTGCATCAGTGATTTCTAAACACTTTGGGGTCAACAAATTATTAATATTTAGTATTAGCACTGATGACAATGCGGCGTCCTCCTGAGAGCTGGGCAAAATGTTGAGCGGGGGCCATCCTCTTGACGTCAACTGTTTGGCAGATGGTGCTGTCAGTTTAGGTCTTCGTTTATTCTTCCATGCATATGGCAGCATCTCCCCTTCGTTAAAAAAAAAAAAAAAAAAAAAAAAAAGCAAGCAAGCTCATGTATTATCTATGGGGCTAAAAAGCATGCAAACATAAGCAGGAATGTATCAGAGGAGCCTAAACTTCTGTAAACAACCAGCAGCGGTTGTTGTAAATGTGATTTTACTGACAGAAATAGCAGAAACATATGGCCTGAGACAGGAAAAGGGGCTGATACCTGGATGGGATGTGGTTCCGCCATGGCCCACAGCGTCATGACTGTGACAGGATGTTGTCTGACAGTCAGAGACACGGCACCGCAGATGACTACGAAGAACTACCTGACTAACAACACCACATTTCTGTGTGTTGAAGTCATACGCGGACACAATTATTTGCTCTTGATTTGGAGGAAAGATTGAACTGTCATGAGTTCAGTGGGAATGTATGTGTGTGTGTGTGATTATTTATATGAAGTTATTAGTAGTGTTCTGTTTTCAGGTATTATCAATGCCATTTTAAGTTTTTTGTCTTTTCTCTTGAATGATATTCACTTAGAAATGTGTAGAACATACACTACTCATTATAGGATGTACTGTAAAATGGTTTTTTAACCATTAAAAATTAAAACCAGTTATAGTTGTCTTCAGATGTGTTTAATATGGAAAAGGCTCATTATTCTTTTCTTCAATTTAAAAGTAAAAGATAAAACTATCTACCTTTCAATGTGTCACAATCTCTTTTCCACGGGAGAAAATGAGGTATGTGTCTAGAGGGGAGGAGAGACAGAAAAGGAGAAGAGGGAGAGAGAGAGAGAGAGAGAGAGAGAGAGAGAGAGAGAGAGAGAGCGACCCCGGTTAACTTCTGGAGTGTTAAACAGCGAGGGGTCCTACTCCTGCTTTTCTCTGACATGAAGCTGGGCTGGATAGAATCGACACTGGGTTGAGCAGGCGGATGAGTAGAGATATGAGGGTCCCCGTGGTGACCTGGCAGGTGCCATAGCAACAGAAGGGGGGAAGATAGAGAAGACAGACAGGGAGACAGAGACAGGGGAGAGAGAGAGAGAGAGAGAGAGAGGAGAGAGGGAGGATATCCTGTTAAAGGGGGCAATGGCACCAGCAGCAAAATCACTTGTGACAGACCCAAACACAGGTCGGCAGCTTTCATGTCGGCGCCTGCGTCTAATCTTTGGGAAAGAAAAGTAGTGAGGGAAGAGCCAGACACTGAGACAGACAGGAGGATAGAAGGTGTGAGAAAGCAACAAAGACGGCAATTGTCAATAATTAATCATTAGATTGTTCGATGCTGTGGTTGTTGAAATGACAGCTGTTTTGACTGACAGATTTGGAGCATTTGATCTGCCTGCTATGACTCTTACCACTCTGCTGGATGCTCTCTCCCTGCTCTACTTGTCTCTGGGTCTCACCCTCTCGTTTTATCCTTTAAATCCTCTGCAAGTAGCGATGCATCTATTGCATTAGAGCTGTAGCTGCGGGACAATAAAGCACCACCCTACACTGGAATTTGGAATTTATCAGGTTGTTCTCAGTAACACGTATTTTACAACTTGTATAAAACACTTATCACCGGGGCAAGAGAAAGAGGGTAAGCCGAGGGTTTTTCAAGATTTAACACAAAATAAATTGCGGCTTTTTTTTTTTTTTTTTTTAAACGTCAACAGCATAATCCGTAAGAATGACAGAATTATTTAAATAGCAAAACTGGAAAACTGAGTTTTAGAAGGACAAGTTTAAGTGTAAAAATGTGTAGAGCTTGTTAGTGGGTGGTTTTGTTCCGCTAGCATTCCCAAAATGCTCCATGAATTTGAGTTCAAAATAGACTAATCTACAGCGCATTCTATTAGGACCACTGTGTCCTCATAGACATCATGGACAGGACTCAGTTGAAATGATGCAATGTGTCTGTCGGTGTCTGCTGATTTTCCACTTTAGAAAAGTTATTTCCAGTCTGTTGGAAATGCAGTGTGGATCTGCGGATGGTGGGAGTCCATCATTCAGTGAGACAGTGAGTGTTCCCTGCTAAACAAGGCCTTCATTGACCTAATAACTGGCAGCCTACTCAGTCACCAGCATGTTGAGTAGTATTCATTATTCATGCTCATTAAATTCTGGGCCTCATACGAGCAAAGACTGCCAGCTTGCTGCCAAACTGTGTTGGTTTTGTGATGTGCCCACTTGAGACTTGGGGATTTAAAACCAGGACACCACTTCTGAAAAACTAGCATACAAATACAGAGAATTCATTCTGCTTCCAGTTTAATTTGATCACATTTGACAAAATACACAATTATACTCACCTCCATTCTTTTGCCATGAATAGGATTTGGAATTAATAAATGGGGGGAAAAAATGCACATATTCTCTCCCATGAAAAGAGATTTGGAGTCAATTCTGCATCTTTGAATATGCATATTCTTAGTTAGTTGATTGTGTTTTTTTTGTTTTTTTTTTTGCTACAGTCTATTCCTCATCATTTATTCTGGAAGGAAATGGAGCTTGTCAACAAAACCTTTCCCAATGAAAGGCATCTTTGAGGCGTTCAAAACACACGGCGCTGCATCACATCCTATTCAGTCATTTTTCTTGCAGAAAAATCGGCAGTCCTTGCTTCCATCTGTATCACATTTGTGATTTTGGAGTGAAAACAAAGCACAAACTCAATATCTCAAAGCACAGTATGTGTATCGCACGTTAAGTCGGTTTTAGCATGGTGTTGATGTTGAATGGATGTGTTGTTTATTTTGTGTATGATGCCAGTACTACTCAGAAATGTTGATTTGTTATGATCTAGGCATACAATGAAACCCTGAAGGTTTGACATATGCTTGGAAGAAGCCATGACAAGATGAACCTGAAATGGTGTACTAGAAAAAGAAAAATGCTTTGACTGTACATGCCGCTTACAAGGGGGGGAACAGTAATATATTATTCCTATAAGCAATGTTTTACAAGCTGACTTCCTACAGAGCAGAAGTGGCACTGTTACAAGTGCACTTACATTTGAAAGGCAGAATTTTTCATACAGGTCTCAGCCAACTAGGATGTGAAAAGAGGCTGTGACAGATAGGAAACAATTATTTATCAGGACACACATCCACAAAGTACCAGCGGCTGTCTGCACCATTTTCCAGGACTGCGGGGCCATCCATATTTGTCTCTCCTATACTCAAATCCCCAAGAAAAATACCCACAGTTCCAGCACAGAGAGAGGATTACTGCTTTCCCATATGTTGTCCTGTGCAGACACAGCTTATCAATCTAAGCCTGGTCAGTTGCTCTTTCATATACTCCTAATGTACTGGAAAGCCTTCCACAGTTGGCTGCCCCTCACTGCTGGTCCTGAACAGGTCTCAGTCCCAAGTCCCACAATACAGAACAATCAGGCTTTTCTGTTGGATTAGGAAAATGGAGGGGGGATAAAAGCCCCCGGTGGCCGATTGTTGTCTGCTAAGGTTATGTTTTAATACTGAAACACTTCAGCGCTGGTTCTTTGTGCGGGAGCTGTGTCAGAAACAAGAGGTCTAAATAAACACTGAGGCCCACCAGAGTCCTTTCATTCATCATGGCCTCCCCTGACAGCGGCATGGCGAGGAATCATCTGGAATCATCTTCTGTGGGTTCCAGCGAATGTGAGCTCCCAGTCCGCTTTCCTCTCCGGCCCTGACATGGAGGCCGGCCATGTGATATATATACACACACACATACACACACACAGGAGGAGCTGTGTGGTCTATGAGTGCATGTACGACAAATATGTGTGTTGTTCATGTGAGGTTACGTATAAATAAGCACATAATAAAATGTGAACCAACCATCGTCACCAGCCAAAACACATAGCCACAGTCATGTTGACCATTATATGAGAATTCTTTGAGGCAGCAGTTGCCATATTTGTAGAGGATCAGCAGTTATTCTTAAATCACCCCTATCTATCATAAACAGACCCAAGATGACAGCAAGCATTTCATGAGTCACAAACACACAATAGGCTCACTTGTGAGACATGAGCTCAAATATTAGTTTTGAGCCTGTTCTTTGAATTTCTGGGGTTAGTTTGGATTACTACCTCTAATCTAGGCACTAGTACAGTGGGGAATTTCCTGGACTCAATGAGATGGGAGTGTTTCCGAACAAACAAAACTTCAAAGGGTGTGTGTTCTGCAGAAAGGTAAGGTTGAATGCAAACATGTATTCATTTAACAATATTTCTTTTTTTTTCTTTTTTTTTTTCCACCCCTCAAAGCATCTCTTTGCTTGGATCAAAAGCTTAACCTTTTGACCTCGGAGAATTCCGTTGCTGGGTTTGATTTCTTTAAAGAAACTTTTTCAATCAGCAGGCTCAGTCGTACCTTGGGGAGAGCTCTGACTGTTGCCTGAAATGCCACTTTTTTTTTTGGAGACTAAAAATACAAGCTATTTCAATCTAAAACAATAGTTGCCAATTAGTTCTTCTGCAGGAGTAATGGTCTGCCCCTTAGGTAATTATAAAAATTTACCAAGTAGTTGCTTCAAAGCATTAAAGTACAATGATGGATTTAACACCCATGAATATGGTGGTCTCAACCCTCAAAGACCTGAACATCCACCAGTGACCAAAAGCATCTATTGATCTAAAATGGTTAATAACTTTTGAGCCACTAACCTTTTCAATAGACTAAATAACTCAGCTTTTCACCAGCATCAAATGTGTCTTCTTTGGACATTCAGAGCCTGTATAGTGAACATGGAAACACCATCATCTTCTGCAACATTTATTCACCATAAAACCCATGTAGTTTGAGACATGACAGTGGTTGTAAATGGTTGCTCCATAGATTTTGCTGAAAAAGACGGTTTTTCTTCAGTTTTGATATAATACTTTGAATTTATTATGAGCTTATAAGAACATCTACATGATCAGTAAATTAAATATAGGAAAACACCAGATTTTCACTGAAAAATGCAAAATATAATATACATATTATAATTGAAGGTGATAATTTACATATTAAAGGTTAAATGCAGAGAAAAATTCATTTGCTTTTAAGGGTTAAGGTGTGTTTTACTTGATTCGATGGATTTTTGATGCCGACACATTTGTCCTTGAGTATCACATGATGATTTCTTTATAATTTCCAAGTCTCTTTCCAAGGAAAGATATCTTGCCTTATTCCTTGGTCACAAACTCCATCCAGTTCAGTAGCCTCTTAATTGACATTTTGTGCCATAGCTGGTTTCTGAGGCCAAGTCATGAGAGGGCTGTAAAATCCTATTTCTGGAAACTGGTCCTCTCTTTATATGGCTGCATGGTAATGTACTTAATATAATTACTGGATAAGCCTGTAATAACCTAATGACATGCCGCACTAATGTTTTATGATCTCTAACAGCTCAGTTCCGCCTTTGAAATAGATGATCTTCTATTGTGCTGTTTTTTAGTCAACTCCACACATATTTTGAGTGGGCAAGCGTACAAATCTGGGGGAGGTTCTAAGGAATGTATAAGAAATAATTAAGAACAGATTTGGTATGCTAAGCTCCTCCAGTTGAGTTAATGGGATAGACCAAAAAGGAGAAATGGGGAAAACGCCAAAAAGATATTAAATTAGCTGTTTAATAAGCATACTGTTCTGTGTCTTAAAACTATTTATGCAAGGAGAAAACAATGTGCTGTTTCCCAATTAGACTCTCATAACTACTTACAAAATTGCATGTAAATGCTGTTATCGCCATCAAATATATATATTTAATAAATAATTATCATTAGTTCTACATACTGTTACACCCACCGACTATTCTATGTACTATAACAGTATAATGTGATGCAGTTCTTCAGTACAAATCCTACGTAAGGTAAGAGGTGTTTGGTTTTATTTATAATTAGTCTGTCAACAATTGCTGGGGAACAAAAAAAAATAATTCAAAATTCCTGTGCCAGCAAATATATTTCAGTGGTGTGTTTGAGAGGAAAAAAAACCAGCAAGGGCTCGTTCAATATTATACAGTGAGAGTTATCACACTGTAGCCCATATCCAGTAATCTGAGATGTCACAGACAGGAGCAGTTTCACATGTGAGACAGCCATGATCTGTGTCAGGCGGTTTCCGTCCCCAGGCGAGAGGTCATGATGGTTGACTTCATCTCCCTCCCCTGGCCTCCAATCACTCAAACATAAATCAATACTGTTAATAACTGTTTGAACCATGTCTAAATGGGATATCTTTGCTTGAAGCGATATTAAAAGATATTCCCTTGCCAGCCCCCTCACTCACTCACTCAGCGGAAAGAAAAGAGAAATTTCTCAAATATGTGCTCCGCTCTTAATTGATCCACTCCTATCAGATTTCATATTTGCTCTGCTTTGTTTACTTAACACATAGAGCATATTTAGTCATGAGCATTGCATTAAAAAGATAACTGTCCTATAGTCTATAGATACATTACTTTAATAATGCACTGGTTTAATACGGCTGTCGGTAGATGAGGGTAATCACTGCAAGTAACTTCTTTACTATTATTTTCTTAAACATCTTCATTTCTGTGAAGCACACAAGCAATAATAGAGCCTTAGCATTCAAATGTAATATGATATTTATAGTTTACCAATCTTCACAGATGGCTACCCCTTATAATACTGCCCTTCAAGGCAGAATTTCAATTTAGGTCTGATCACACAAAATAAACAGACATCATACTGATGATGGCCTCCCTTGGCAAAAAAAAAAAAAAAAAAAAATAGAACGCAGGGTGAGAAATGATCAGGTTTGCGAAGGTCAAAGCCACCGGGTGTGTAAGGGAGGCATCTTGGATATCATTCAAATTATCCATTAATTAGCTTTCACACAACTGCTGTAATAACCTACATGCTTCGGACATCAGCTAAGGCACATTAAGTGTTTTAAAAGGTGTTTCTGCAGTCATGTGACCTCTATCTCATCTTGCTTTCATTTTCTACGGGGGTATGCATCACTGGGCTAAGCGTATTTACTCTGATAGCGCTGCCACAATGGAATTATGTGTGCTTGTAAATAGAGTTAGCAGTCAGCTGATCTCGGCTTTTCATTATTAGGTGGAGGGTCTGAGAGAGAACTGCAAACTGTTTTGCTTTATGATCCATTCTAAAATCCATTGAAATGACGACCATAAAATAATGCCATTACTACCATGTATAAAACCTTACTGCTCAGCGGTGCAAGATGATCATCAGTACGATTTGTAGGCTTATAGTGAAGTAGCTACAGTACAGTGAAGGTAGACTGAGGCATGAGGGCTACGTGACAATATACAATTTTATGTGACAGTGTAATACATACTGTGTGACAGGGGTGTGTGTAGGATAGTAACGCCAATTGCCTTCAGTAGATTGTGGTCAGGACATATTGTCCAATGAGCATTTGTAATTGCTTACATATTTCTTAAATATGACCATTGCATCATGCAAATATCAGTTTTTGTTGCTTGCAGAGATAAACATGCAGTATAGATGAATATTTAAAATGTATATTCACATGTGAAAACACAGAAATTGATAAGATAAACAACTCATTTTCAAATATTATAAAATTCAGGCTAAGTTGTATGACGTTACAATTCTAAAATCAGTGTACTTCTTTACAGTCACATGTTTTTTTGAGGTAGTTGCTTCGTCTAATATGAAAACCTGCAACAAATTCATATTACGGAATCAAAAGCACTGCATGCACATGAGCAAAGAAAAGAGCTTAGATTCCTCAGAAGTTCACTAAAACATTGATTCCTGACAGGCACAGAAACTGTGATCATCATAATGAAAAGACCAGGTAATCTTTCATTTTATTTTATTTTATTTTTTCAATCTAGAGAGAGGCTTTATTTCCCCCTATAAACCTATTATGCTTTGCTGTACAAATGAGCAATGGCGAAACTATGGTAACAAATAATCTGTTTTGCTTCAATGAAAAGTATGTATCATGGTGGGACACAAAGCCAGGGATAAACACTGAGGGAACCTTGAACAATGGGCCTTAAGCAGGCATGTGTCCAAAACTCTGCTGCTCTTTTTTTCTCACTGCCATCCATCCCTGTCCCTGTGTGGCTCTGCAAAAATGTCGTGCATTTCCTAAAACAAAAAAAAAACAAAAAAATACTGGTGGCTGTATTACCTTATTGTGCAGCAAAATTACAATACATCCAAAGCTAATTAATATCTCTGATTACAGTTTTATTCTTAATGTTTCAAATGCATGATTGTAATTCCTCATGGTACAATAACCCACAAGGATCAGCTTTAACCTACATTTAAGAATGTGTCATTTTTCTTCTAGTACAGTTGGCAAAGAACAACTCATGATTAAATAACACAATAAGCCACGAAGGTATTATAATATGAATATGTGATTATAACTATAAAAAGCAAGAACTGTATCTATAAAAAGCTCCATTGTATCTCAAAATCTGAAGAAAAGATGAATAATGTTCTAGATATAAAAATATACTTTTATACACAGCTCACTGTACAATCCTCAAAGTTTCCACCACTGCTTTGATTCATTAATAAACAGATTCAATCAGGTGCAAACATGTATTTATGTATAACATAACATCATCAAAATTTATGCAAATGTAATTTTTGAGTAATGCTTGGATACACTGTTGAAAGCAATGTTATATGCAGCATATACATTTTGTGTTATTGTAGAATGGTAATAATGGCATTACTGAAACATGCATAAATCCTCAAATTCAATAATCTGTGAGGTGTTAAATTTCATAAGCACACTTTCGATACACCTGCTGAAACTAGCCACCTACAGGCAGCGTGGCCAAAGTGGGGGAAGCTTGCGGAATAAGCAGCTGTGTTTTCCAAATACCCTTAAATGGATTTGAGAGTCTAGGATGGCCCTCCTCCAAAAGGAAAAAAAAAAAAAAAACAGGCTCGAGCACATCTATCAATTTGCAAACAGACTTAAAAGTGTCAACAGTGGCACACAAGCCATAAGAAACGTTCTGCTTATCCTACACCAATGCACCCCTTCATGTGATGTAATTTCATTCTCTACAAGATTCTCTCTTTTTGCCCCTCTTCTTCTGTCACTATTGCACAGAGGGGAACAGAGAGAGAAAGCCAATTCCAACAGTGACAGAAAACTGCCCACTCTTCCCCCATAAAATTAGAAAAGCTGTTCGTGTTTTTTTATCTTTCAGATTTCCTGGGTTTTATGGCTAAATACTAAAGCACTGGAGGCTGGTCATGCTTTAAGCTACTAGAAAAAGTTAAGCTTCAGCGTTGGGCAGCAGAGATATGGGCTATAAGCTGACAAGTAATTAAACCGGCATATCTGTAACAACTGTCATCTCTTATTTCTCCACTGCCTGGACGTAAACCAAAGGCAAGAAAGCCGAAAAAGGATGGAGTAAGAAAAAAAAAAAAAAAGGCAAGGGGGGACAGTCTGTGAGAGAGAGAGTCTTTACATTGCCGGGCAACTGCAGGGTATATCTCCTGCCGAACAGTTTAGCAGACTTGGGCATTTAGGGGATTGTAGAGGAGATCAAAAGGGTCAGGGATCCTTTTACCAATTAACAGCAGGGAGACGGACATCAAATAAGGTGTAAATTTCAGCTCTGCACTTTTCAGTGAGCCGAGCATGAAATGCATTCTAATGCTCTTTTAGAGTTTAGATGTGGCTTTTGAACCGCCAATGATGTCACCATGGCTCTCCCAAAGACGAGCTTAATCGCTTCTCAGAATGGCGTGTAGCCATCTTGTCCACTGTGTAGGTGTCAAAGGGAGTGTTGAGTCAGTTATCGATAACGGCCGGACAATGCGACTGTAGATTTAGGAAATCTGCCATGTGAGACAATAAGCTTGCAGTGACAGAGGTTTGACCTTTTGGTTTGTGTAGCAGTATTAAGTTTGTTATTGATAAATGTGCAAGCTTCGTCAAAATGGCAGATTACCCGTGTGATTTGTTTGGGTGAATTGAAAAGTTTGGTTTAGCACTGACGACACCTCGTATTTGGGTTTTCCTATTGCACAGCAGGGCAGCTGGTACACATCAACAAAGTACATCCACTGCAGAGCATCACATTAGAGTTGTAGCTACAGTCAGTTAAAAATGCTTCAAGCATACATTTAAACCCATTGTGCTGCTATTTTAATTATAATTACAATTACCTTCACTTTGAAGTAGACCCTTGAATTACTCCAGCTCCACTTTATTAGCTTTAATTTGGATTTACAAGCAAAGATAAATTCATCATAGATGACAGTTAGAACCATTTAACACCTCGCTGTGCTTCTCTCTTCTTACAACTTGATTCTGAATTAAAAGATGTAATTAATATACCACAACACAATAGGTATATTATTCAAGTAGTCTTTTTAGAGTCTAGCCGAGTAAAAAAATATATGTAAGAAAACAAAGTGCACATGGTGTTTTTTGTGGCTAGAAATCAACCCAAGTATTGCAGCCTAATTATCTGTACTTGTGTGGTCACCATGCATAGTTTATTTTCTACAGTGGTTGTGGTGGTCAAATAGATGATAATGAATGAATGAATGTGAGTTTCTATTTTTTTTTTAAAGTGAACAGGATACAGTAATCTGAGGTGTGTGTTTCTGTGTGTTACAATGATCTACAAATCACCAATGGATGCATCCATCTTTATTAAACTCAGTATGTGTAGTGCCTAAGTGAACAGCTGGAACCCTGTATGATCTTCCTGCACCAAGGTGAAGAATTAACATAAAAAAAATTAAAAAAACAACTCAGAAATGGACTTCTTTAAAGGACTTTTATTGTGAAACAGGAACTAGAAAAGAAAGTGCTGTCATGACACTTGGTATCTCAGATAAAAGTTGATTTTAATGACTTCAAAATCTAAATCTACTGATGATGTTCAGCATTTCTCTGGGCCTTAATTGCTACAATATGCTGCTGATGTGGCCAGATACACAAACACTAAATAGTGTACAAATGGTCTGTACCAGTGGCGCAAAATAAGGTCTGGCGCAATTGATTCAGGAAGATGGGTAAAAACACACTGTTTGGCTAATGTGTGTTCCTTTAGACAAATCACACTCATCTTGGACAGTGTAAGTGTAAATGCAGTGGCAGTATTTTTGCAAAATAGTGTCTGGGGAGAAGTTACTTTGGAAAGGTTGTATTGCAATGTCTTTATTTAGTGTATTTTACGGTGGAAACATTTAGGTATTGATAGCTGCTGTTGGTTGACTCACTCACAAAAACATCTGCATCTCAGTACTGCAATGACAGCACAGAGATATGATAACATATATACTTAATAGAAGAAAAGCACCTCATTTTCTTGAAGCCAGATCCATGCATCTAAACTTTCCAGAAACCCGAAATCAGAATCCTGTAATGATCTGAAATGTAAGACTTTTGTGCTGCCTTAGGATTAACAGTACTAGCTTGATTTTCAATAAGTTTTCATCATGTTAAATTCAAATTGCCCTAAAAAGTTATTTTCCTGATAATAAGAACACATATAAAACATGGAAATTAAATTAAAGTGATACAGATGTTAAAAAGAATATATCAACAATTTATTTTTTTTGCTTGTGTCAGTTTCTTGTGTTTATTTCCAAGTTACTTTTAATTTTCAGTTTTACACTTTATCAGAATACATTACTGTTAAACTGCAGGCATACACAAGCAGCCGATACACACTGAACATATATTTTTACAATATGTAACTCTGCAAAGTGTATATATTTAAACATAAATATAATAAAAACAGAATGTTCTGGCCAGAAATTTGATCGTTTCATGCTTGGTGTAACTATGCCTTTCTTATGAGGGAAACAATTTATATTCAGTGATATGAATATATCATGGTGGGGAATAAAAAATACTGTACATCATGGGGAGCATGCTGCTTGACTGCTGAGGTTTGGGCTCAGGTTTGGTCCCCAATGTTTACAATTTCTAGCTCCAGATATAGTCCCGTCACTGAAACTAAAGTGAAAATTGTCAGGTGTGTAAAATCTTGTTAGCATGATGTCTAACTGAGGGTGTTTATCAATGTCTATTTTAGTTGCAAGTTGCTTACCTAACATGTAAAAAATCTCTCCTATTTTCTGGCGGATGCTGTTGCTGCAGTGATGTTGGAGACATGCCTCTTTCACACAGCCTGCGTGGCCACTCTAAAGCTGCATTTCCACGCTATCATGATATCAGCTCAACTTGACTTTACACGGCACAGCATCAGGCACTATTTTTGGTAACGCCTTCACTTCAAGTTCAAGTTCCAGGAGAGCTGATGAGATACTAAAAAGTGATGTGAAGCCCTGCAGCTCCACAAACATTGCTGTGTCAGTACATGTTGTCATGGTGTGACTTGGGACATTGTTTAATAAGCCAACGGTGGATACATTTATATTTTTATTTCAGTCACGTAAATATCGCACAAATCATTCACATGGCCCCGTGTTACAGAGGTCAAAACTGAAAGAGTCTGATGATGATGTCAGATTTGTTTACTTTGGGTTGCTATGGCAACCAGCCACGCTGAGGATAGATGACCGTCCGGGTAGTATATACTATATCCAGTCGAAATGCAATGTAATGACCAAATATTAACATCTTAGGCCCAAGGTTTGGATACTCTCGAGTGCACTTTTACAAGTTGATTATAAATGATTCAGACCAGAAGTTTGGATATGAACATATGCGCTGATTTTATTTTAAACGAGCTTGAATGTGCTAGTAAAACATATTGTTACTCAATATGCCACAGAACTTAAGATAGCCAAGCAGTCTGGCTGTAATCTAAGAACAAAGAAAAAGGATTTGTATGCATAGGAGCTGACTATCAAAAAGCTGGGCAGTTATACAGTATATCGTGTACTAATATGAAAACTTTCCCCCAGTGCATAATTACACACATTGCCTGACAGTTTGCTTAACAATAACATCAGGTAGCATCATTAAAATCATCATTTGTATCTAGATGAACATGCTTTCAGTTCACAGTCCACACAACTGCACACACTGGTTGTCTTGCTCCATCTTTTTTTTCCTCCGCTCTTTCATTATGCATACACTGGGTAGGAGTAAGTAAAATAATCGTTTGTAATTCAATAGAGCAATCTTAACTCATTTAGTTGTGCTAAAGGCTGAGTGAGAGAAAGACAAAGAGCCTCAACATTTTGCCACTGTGCTCATTATGCGTATTTTAAAACAATTTGCAATTCAAGGCCACACAAAGTGATGGGGAGAGAGAGAGAGAGGTAGGCGCCTGGGCTTCAAAGGCTGCTGCTAAAGAATGACCTCGTACCCCACTTCTCAGGTCGCCAACCCCTGATGAGCGCCAGGAAGATGCAATTAAAAGAATTTAAAAACAATGTGTAACTAGAGATTGTGGTGCTTATTATCCTATGGTGCCTTGCAATATCACTGACCTTAGCTTTTTTTTTCATGTTCATTCCCTCTGCATCTCCCTCTCAGGGCACTTATCTATTAAAATATCAATGTAACCCTTTCACAGGGGTGTAATGTTATTCTGGAAATGTACATTCACTGTGGCTACTAATTGTACAAGTCATTAAATTGCACAGTTGTCCTGCTTCTCAAATGTGGCTCTGACAAAAAGCCTCTAAAGTATGGCTATGTCCCCGAGTATGTGAAAAGAACTGTGACATATATACACTTCAAAACCGACCATACAGAGACACACACAAATCAAGTTTAACCATCCATATGATGTGCGTGCATTATAGTTCAGATGACTTTTTCATTTGGTAAGTTTTGTATCAGTAAATGGCCATATGTGCATCGGCTCTTAGAATTCATAACGCCTTGCTCAAAATATTAACAATCAGTTGCTATCAAATTACAGTTTGCTGAAAAACCCATTATTTCTGTCTTCATATTAAATGTGATATCTGTCTGTACAACCCATGTCAGAGTCACTTTGGCGTAACAGTGATGTATTTATTTTTAGGAGATGCTCGCTCTCTCTATTCCTTTCTCTCTCTTTCTCTCTTGCCTGTCTTCCTCGCTTGCTCTCATACAGTTATTGCTGAAACAAATGCAATCAAAATGTCATTGCAGGAATGAAAAGGAGCTGTTTAAAAATGCATCAGGAACCCACCACAGAGGGTTCATTAATTCCACTCAGGCTGTGTTGAGCAGTCGTGCTGAAAGCACTACTCTGAGACCCTAAACATTCTCCGACACTCCCTTATCTTTATGGTGTAATTTCCCATTTAGCAAGTTAGCACCTAGGGAGAGCACAGTGTTGCTGGTCTAATTGGGCAAATGAAAACATAATACTAAACAAGCTCGCTTACTTTGTTTACAGAGGTGTCCTTGTTTGAACTTTTGACATAACCGAAGCCTAAAGAATCATATACTGGAATCTAATCTGCTGTTAATACAATATTTACTAAATCCCATGCCATGTTAAACCCCTGTGGTGCAGTCTTACACATGTCCAACTTTTTAATATATATATATACTGTATATGTGTGTGTATTCACCCAGAGGTACTCACAAAACACACAAAGTAGCCAGAACAGACACACACAACCCTTTTCCTTTCACATAAATCCAAACAACTCACAGACATGATGTGTGGAGGGTAAAAAGGAATAAAGCTATTAGGCACCAGGCTGATTCTGACTATTCTTACACTGACACAGACAATCCGTCATGTCATCAGCCCTTGCGGAAGTGCCCGTGTCCATGTCACTGTGTATGTGTAGTGTACTGTATGTGCTCACAGTTGGGTCTGATGGTCCGTGTGCTTTAGCGTATCCTCTCATGTACGCACATGCAGTGACGGTGGTGATAGTGGTGGTGGTGGGAGGGGGGTTCACGGGGGTTCATCTGTGTGGAAAAGACAAGGAAAGGAAGGGAGAGTCAGATATTACACGAGTGAAAGAGAAACTATAAGCAGCGAGCCAGACAGTAAGTGCTTAACTCCAGCCTGTCGTCTTGGCCCCTACCTGAGGCCTCAACCCATCACTCAGTCACAGCCAGGAGAAGTGCACAGCCAACTGACAGCAAATCCATACCAACTCACACAATCTACCATCATGACCATTTTGCCAGGCTGTAGTTCCGTAGCCTCCGATATCTTGGCAGGTGTAAAAGAGCAGGGCGTCTGTCCTGCGCAGTATTATACAGTAAAAATGTCTAGCTGTCACAGACACGGCTGCTCCTGAGAAAATGTCCAAAATCTCACTACAAGTAGTGCTTTTTAAACCTATTATTTTAGGATTTAATATTATTGGTAGGAAAAATGTTAATATATACATATTCTGAAAAATGTTTTGCATGGTCATAACACTTTTTCCTGGCAGTTTTGAGTATCTCATAAAAAGAAAATATGGTTTAACTCACATGCATGCCACTGTTTATTATTGCAGTGTTATTAAAAGAAACATGTAATTTTAGGTAATAAGCCTTCATGTGGGTTCTGTGAGTGATAATAATCAAATGTTTGGAGTAGAAAATTGCCCAGAATGTGACATAAAGCACATGGTTTGTTTTTCTTCATTAAAACAATTCTTATGTAAATACAGCCTACAGAGTTTTATTATTTATTACTATTATTATTTTTGATATTGTGTTATTTTTTTACTTTACGCAGGAACATTGTCTTGCACTTTATTTTGTTTCTGCCTTGACGGGTGAATTTCCCCATTGTGGGATCAATAAAGTTTAATCTGTTTATGAATCTATCTATTGTTTTTAGAAAAAGCTCATTCTATAAAAGCATGTAAACAGTGCTATAGATGCATGTTCTGTATATACCTAACACAGTCCATGTAGAAACAAGGGCACACACACACAAACACATATTCAGTCCCAGTATCAGTACTGCGGTACCCCTTGTTCTCTATTTCAGACTTCTCAGGAAACAAATGTGGCCTTTGCTAACACAAGCAAAGCCCAGCTGTGTCTGTTTGATGCTATCAGGTCAGTGTGCGTCTGTTTTTTTTTTTTCATTTGTAGGAGAAAGAGAGTGATAGAAAGGAGACGATACTGTATAAATGTAAAATGTGGTAAGCCCCTTTTTGAGGTTGGTGTCAGTAACGTACAAGTCAAATGCTATGAACGCCAGATGTTATCACTGAAAGCAAGCTGTGTAAAGTGGAAGAATAATATTGCTGCTGTTGTTTGGCGACTCGCTGAGGTTTATGTCAGATACATAACCGTTAAACCTGCTGGCCACATGTTGACTCTAAAGCACATAACAGACAGGGATCAAAAGATAAAGAATAGAAATGTGGGAAGGAAAAGAAAAAAAATATATATTAGCGAGATTTTGGAGGAGGCAGCAGTGTTGTAGTCGTGTTCAAAGGGATTGAGCCCATATCTGAGAGCTAATTTAAAGCTTTGAAGGCACAAACATTTATTTGTTAATAATGAAGAGAGATGCTTAACATTTGTGAGTGAAATGTGCTCTGATTCTAACTCAAGTGGAATGATCTATTTGAGGGTTCAAAAAAATATTTCTTCAAATGACACACTTTCTAGAGGGAGAAGAAAATATGCAATATCAAAAGAGGAAATAAACAAAACTGAGACAAAATTCAAACAAATTCATTTCAACCGCGGCATGTTGAAAATAAACACTGACATGTTAAATTATTAAAAGCTCTTGCATATTCAGAATGATAATTCAGAGAGTAATACAGTGTGAATTGCAATAACAAAATGTGCATAAAGTGAATTATGTATAGTAAAATTTGTTTTTGTATAACAAATGAATATTATTTCTCTATTTCTGTCCTGCCACCAGATTCAATTAGTGACAGAATGTCATCTTCACAAGTTTTGTTTCTAGTAAGCATTGTTTTGTTTGTTACTTTGTTCTTCTGTCTCTATGAAGAGATCTGTCACAGTCATTTGCATGACATGTTTCTCAGTGTAGTGCTTTGAGAGCAGTTTGCTAAAACAGTATACAGCTTCCTTTGATTTGGTATATTCCTCTGTAACTGCAGCTGAATTTGGATGAGAAATGTACTGTTAATGAAGTTGTAGGGATTTATTTTATAACTAACACTCTTTTGTCTTACTTTTATTTCCTCTGGATGTTTGATCTTCACTGAGTTAAATCTGGTTTAAAGAGGTGTAGACATGAGTATAACATGACATTACATGTAGTTTAACTCTAATCATGAACAAGTTAGTAAAAGGAGTAAACTTGAACAGTCTATGTTTTAAATAGTACTAAAAATCTATACAACTTAATATAATAAACAGGTGTTTAATTTGATAATTTTATTATTTTAGTTAACTTTTAGCTTATATTTAAAACTGCAGTTACAGGCAGAGTTGAGTCTCAATGAATACATTTATATA
>JAPQRQ010000009.1:14966456-14992834 GCA_037367365.1 Apogon talboti | reverse complement strand
TTCATACATTTTTTAAAGTCTGGTGTATGTTCCCTCATGCAAACCCAAACACACACACACACACACACACACACACAGACATGCTTTCTGCTCTGCACTCATGGCTGCTTTCAGGCCGGTTTTGCTGGTACCTGGACGTCAGTTTTGAAAGCGAAATGTCCACTGACTCACTCCAATTTGTAAACAAGTTTGGACGACATGAGCACATTAGTGTCAGTTCTCTGTAAAGTCAGTGTTAAGAAATGCCAGGAACACGTACAACACGGTGCTTTGATGAAACTGTTATCGATCAATAATTCATCACAACCTTGCCTGTCTATACAGGCATCTCTATAAGTTTTTAAGCAAAACAGAAAGGAATCAAATGGGAGCTGAAAGATCAGAAAACACACACACGCACACACTCATAATGTGTTTATATTTAATGGCTTTTTGCTTTTTGGAAATGCCACAACCCACTTGGTCAGCATGTTTAGACAGGACCAGAGGAAGGAAGGAGGATGGAAGAACAGAGAGGGAGGGAGAGAGTGAAAAACAACTTCATACAAGCACCTCTGGTTTGTTCTCATTTTGTTATTTAGCTCCATAAAGAAAGAAGAAAAAATGCTTTGGCCACCATCTTGTGGTATTTCCTGCTAATCCCCACAACCTCCTGCTCAGCGGTGGTGCTGGTGGTCTGTGTGTGTGTGTGTGTGTGTGTGTGTGTGTGTGTGTGTGTGTGTGTGTGTGTGTGTGTGTGTGTGTGTGTGTGTTCACATATACATATGTGCACCTGCGCGTGTGTTGGGGCTCTAGTTTCTAGTGTGTGTGGCCAAAATCTAAATCCATGCCAGGACAGCAATCCGGTCTGAAAACACAGCTCCTAATCCTTTAACCTTCAGAACAAGAGGAGAGGGAAAAACAGCTGAAGGGCCCAGCATGGTGAAGCAGAGGGAGAGAGACACCCAACTAAGACCCCACCAGCCCAGACCAATAGGCCACTGATATTCCTGCACCCCATCCTCCTCAAGGCAGGAAAATGGATTTCTATTTCTGGTGGCTTGATATCGCTGATCATGGTTCATAGCCCCCTTTCAGGGCCTGGAGTTAACATCGCGGGCTGATGTCAGGATGCGAACACTGATCAGAGCCAGGGAGATGGGTCCTGATGGCCTTCCAATCTGCCAAAGCTGTGATGGCTGCTTTTGCTGATACCATCACAGTAAATTCTATCACTGTCACTCTCTGTTTCTATCCAGAAGCACTCAGAGTATGTATTGGCACATCTTAGTGTGTGCATTTGTGTGTCTTTTCCAGCTGTCCATGACTGACAAGATATCTGATGGCATTGTGCTCTGTGTTATGTTCTGTAGCTTAACCTCAGTGATGTAGTTTCCTTGAAAAGTTAACAAGCTGGAATAATAGGTGTGACAGCTAACAACACTAAGAGTTATGTCATTTTTTTATATATATATGAAATTAAAACATAATTGTACAGTACAAACAGTTTAACATAGTGGTGTAACTGACTAGCACACAAAGCCTAAGTATCTTATTGTGATTTTGTGGATTAAAATTAACTTTTAATTGTATTTCATTAAAAAAAAATTAGTACTATGCTTGCCATGCAGCAAAAGACCTATTTAAAGTAAACTAATTATGAAATTCCATTGAGTTCTTATCTAAATATCACCTTGAAATGTTAAATTACCCCATTTCTATCAGTGCACAGTGGTGTAACAATGCTGATCTGTGAGATATTTCAGCCATACGTTTGATTATTGCAGATCAAACCATCTCAATCTCTTGCTGCAATTTTCTATTTTTTTTTTATTAGAATTCTAACCTTACATCTTTTGTCTGTATTTATACTGAGTTATAATTCCTGAAAATAAATAAATAAAATGTTCTTACTCGTCTGTGTCTGTATAGCCCCCAGCATGTTCCTGGGGCCTCAGTCTAGAAGGGGGAAATACATAAACAAGAAAAGATCTGAAGAGCCTTAGCCAGGGGCACTGAATACATGCACAGACACACACGCACACGTGCAAACTAATGCACCACAAGTCTACACACATGGACAAGTTTTACATATGCATAGCAATACTGTATGTGCTTGCCAATCATTACACCAGTTTCTCATCACACACACTGGGAAGGTATTGGTCAGCAGACAAGCTGCAAAAGGCTGCGGTTGCTAATGGCTGCTCATGGTCATTACACTTATTTTCATAGTTTTTCTCCCACTTCTGCCAAACTAATAGATTAGCTGCTTAAAGTAGTGTGACTTTTTCTCTATAATCTATCTACACAGTCATATAAACAGACTGGATTCCTGTGTGAGGATGGCATTTAGTATGTCCTCTTGAAACAAGTAAAATCAGTTAAGGGTCAGGATAAGGGTTTGCTTTAGACATATTGTGATTATGGTGAGTAAATCTCAGTCTCATCATCTGTTTTATGCGCAGGACAGCATTTATACACTGAAATATTTGAATGTGCTTGACGTTTTATTCTAAATTCACCTTTGGTTTATTAAAATTAAAAGGTGAGAGTAGTTAGTTTTACACTGGTTTGGTTAAGGATACAGTTGGAAAAAAAATACATAATTGTCTTTCAACGTATTGTTTATCAAATGGTCTGAGAGCGTGTGAGACTTACTTGCTTCTTACTTATATAGAGTATTATCAGGCTGCAGGAAATTTTCTACATTTTCAGACCGGTGGGTAGGTTCAGCTGTAAATTACTAATGGCTGGTCAGATTTCTGAATGTGTTTAAACAACTTGGATAAATGCCTTCACTTTTCAGGTCATCTTTCTTTATATTTAGTCCTTTTACTTGGACTGAGAGGAGAGAGATGCAGGTTTAACACATCAAAACATAACATGTATATTTCTGCATGTGTGTGTATTAAGGGGAAAGTGATAAATGGCTGTTTGTATCACAATTTGTTTCACCACTTACTATTACATAAAAGTAACTGAAAATCAATATGCACACAGACATACAGCACATAAACACCCATATAAATGCTCAGCTGCACCTTTAATAACCATATGTTGGCTTCTTGAAATCCAGTAGCACCTGATGTGTGTGTGTGTGTGTGTGTGTGTGTGTGTGTGTTTATGGAGAAATGTTGTATTTGTTTCTGTTAATTTATTTCCATTATGGATACATTGTACTTCTATTGCAAAGGGCTGACCTTTACTATTATATGTGACTGTGTGAGGAAGAACAAAGACATGTAAATTATACAACAATCACAAAACTATAACCTATATCTTAAAGTCATCCATACACATATGTAGTAGTAAACCTTTTATCATTGGTCTCAGTAAGCACACATAAATACATTTAAATTCTTCAGATGTAGTGTTTTTTTTTCCCTCTGCAGCAGCAAAGATTAAATGCAGTTGCTACTATTTTCCTCAAGTCATGACCAATCACATTTATCCTTGTTAAAGTATTTACTCTGAATGTGTGCAGTCCCCACTATGTACCTTCAGTATTATTCACAATAAAAACAAATAAACATCATGTTCTTTCTATTGGTCCACAAGGCTACTCCACTCCCAGTGCATTACATTTCCAGTGGCAGCAAGTCGTCCTCATCCTCCATACCATTAGGGCCATCAATGCTGACAGGATCAATACCTGTGTTTTGGCCCCAGTGCCCCTGCCAGAGATAGCATGTCACTGCTGACAGACAAATATCAGCGCTTGGCTCTGTGACAGAGGGGAAATCACAGTACTTTTCCGTTAAGATCATCCAACATGGTATTGATTTGCCCCGTGCTAATCATACATCAGAGCTGAATAAATGGCTCAGAGGCAAACGTTCCATTGTTCACGATTGGGAGATGTAATGAAAAAGAGAGACATTTCTTTTATTGCTCGTAACTCGGGGCTACTCACATAATCGTGCCTTGATGGGAAAAAGCCTGGTTAGATCGAGGTCTGTCAAAATGTTGTTGGTACTTTTTAGTGATGATCCCATGGACTGAGGCAATATCCGGTTACCGTGAATGTGGGTGGGTGTAGTTCTAGTAGTAGATAGTCATATTTTGTTAAGGCTTTTTGTTTTTTTCTTACGAGCTTAAAAATATAGATATGAAACAATTGTAACCATTCATGACCAAAAATACTGAAAGTGAATCAATGCTGCCTTTTATTTTTCTGGGGACGGCATTGCTTTAGTAATTGCAATCAACACTTGGCTGTGCTCTTCGGATTCAGTGCCATATGCAAATCAGAATGAGGGGGTATTGTTTTATACACGGCCGGTACCAAACAACAGACACAGTTAGCAACTAGCTAGTGGAGACAAAAAAAAAAAAAACAGAGCAATTTTTTTTTTTATTCTATCTAAACTCAGAATCCCCGTCAATAGCTTATTATCCTCAGGGCCAGCAAAAATATCAATCTATATTTACCCTTCTATAAAATCAGTCAAACACTTACAGCCATTTCCAAACCCAATAAATACGCTGAACTGTTGACTGTTTTTTGTGCAGCTGAGTGTGTTAAAGGCTATATATCATATTAAAGGTTTAAAATATATCTGTTGGTATGTGCAGAAGGTGCAATAATTATCTCAGAACCAGCACTTTTGATCCCCTGTTTCCTTCCATCTTTTCTGGCTACTCTGTTATCTGTACTATTCCATCAAAAACCAGGCTGATAACAGACTGGAGAACTCAATTGACCTTCTCTGAGTGTGGCAAAGAAGACACTTGTAGCAGTGAGGGAAAAAAGGCGGAAAGGAAACTTTTCTTTCTGTCTGCCCGCCTGCCCTCTTGTTTTAAGAACTTTAAAATGTCACTTTTGAAGCAGCAGATGTAAATTGGTTTGGTTCAAGATGAGTGCAATGTCAAGTAAAGCGCGAAACTAATTTGTTTTTAATGTTTTCTGTCTGTATTTTTGGCAGTAATAAACCAAAACTTAAGCATTAAATTAAACAGATAGAAAACATACAATCAGAAACAGTATGTGCAGACTTCACAAATGATGAGTAAATGAAATATTTCATAAAACACAAACCCAGACAGTGTATTTCTGTGTTAGGTCGGCATAAGAACTATTCTGATACTTATTCTGTCCGTACAAATGACCATATATTGTGTTCTGTTCCATTGGCCCGTACAAAAATGGGACAAAGGGCTTTTGTTTACTCTGCACCTTATGCATGGAATCAACTACAGAAAGACTGGAAACTGAGTTAATTTCTTTGAGCGCTTTTAAGTCCAAACTCAGAGTTCTTGAGGCTGACTCCATAACTTGTACTTGTTTTTCATAATCTGCTTGTAAATGTTATTTTTACTAACTGTTTATTGTGGAATGTGTCTCTTATATGTGTTTTTTTGTGTAATATTGTAACTGTGTGTTGTATTTGCTGCTGACTATCTTGGCCAGGACTCCCTTGTAAAAGAGGTTCTTATACTCAATGGGATTTTTCCTGGTTAAATAAAGGTTATATAATAAAAATAAATGTTTACATATGTGTTCCACACTTCTTTGGTCATGCAAACAGCAGTCAGAACAGACTTTCAGGCTTGAATTCAACCAAATCAACTAGGTAGCTAAACAGAAATAATTCATCAAACCACAATTATCTCTGAAACACTGTCACATCTAGTTTATTTAGTCTTTATCAATGTATGTGATGAAAAAGCCCTTTGAATATGACAAAATAACGGGAAAAAATAAAGATATTAAATAAAGCGGATGTATTTTTCTATAAAGACTCCAGCTTTAGAGCATTCAAACTAAATCCAAGCTGGTGGCTGTCAGTACAGTGGAAAAGTGCCAAATGTAAAAAAAATAAATAAAAAAAAAATCACAGACCCTTAGCTGCCACACATAATAATGATTCTCCTCTGACAAAAACTGCTGACCGCTAAATTATTCATATTCACACTATGAATAAATAAAATAAACAGGCCCCACTCTCAGTCTACAAATCTAGGAAGTATTTGCCCATTTAATCATCAAATTTTAACAGAAGCTGCAACACATTGCATAAGCACTCAAGACTCTTGGGACAGTTGAAAACTTGACCAAGTGCCAATAAGTAGTTCTGCCTAAATTTGCCTCCTATCTGATTCTTTTACCTCATATCAAGGCCCACAGTACAAAGCCTGTCGCTGTCCCTTGGTCCCCAGATAATTAACTTGGCTTTGTTAAGTACGGCCTAAAATGCATATCCATTTCTTATTAGTGACAGACAGCATAGCACAGGCACACAAAACATTTTAAAGCAGCCCCACTCATTTTTTTTTCTTTCTTTTTATGTACACATATACCTAGTGTAGTTAAGTCAATAGTGCCAATGAACCACTGCTAAATGAATTTAACTCCATACATGCCTTGCAGCGCAGTTCCTAATGGCTTCCTTCTCTACATGTAAATGACCTCCTGTCTTGGATCTTTGATTGCAGATCAATGACTGTTTGCTTTATTTCAACATTCAGCACCGGTGAACCACAACGCCACGGGGGCAAATGTTGAACAGAGAATTTACAGGTTTGCTATCGAGCACTTTGAAACAATAAAGCTGCTAGTGAGCTATTAAACAAACGAGAGAATAAAGTGGCTGCTGTGGACTGAGATTAACAAGATAGATACAACGTCGAAGAGTGTAATTATTCTTTACTGACACAAACGTTTAGCCCCCAGAGCGGAACAGTGTTTACCACAAATACCGCCACCGCGCTTGACCTAATCACAAGCTGAGATTTACCTGACTGCATTTGAAATGTGTTACAGCTGATCTGATTTGGGTGTTGGGGCTCATATTTTCTACCGTTTCCAGTCTTTCTGTGTAGATTTATTTTATCACTCCAATAACTGCCAGGCAATTAATTGTTGGAAATAAATCACAATACTTGCAATGAACATGTCAGATAATGATGCGTTTTTGACTCACTTGATCTCTGATGTTTCTGTCTGTAATTTATCTTTTTGTTATTTGTTTAAAAAGGCGTATTACAATATATTTATTCATATTGTAAACAAAAAGACTTTTTCTCCACATTATTGTTTACTCTTGGTTTTGTCTGTCTTTGTTCTTCATAATATAGTGTGAATGTAAGCTGTCAGCCCAATGCACCATGGTAGAAATCAGTCCGCATTAAATCAGCTGCATTTACATGAAAGGACAAGGTAACTGCTTTGGATATATTTGGCACTCATGTAAAGGCCATTATTTCCATGGCAAAGAGACATTTAAAAATACAAATATAACTGAATAACTGCATAGAATGAAATTTTTGCATAATTTTTGGGTGTATTGACTGGGAGCCACTGAAAAGCATATTAAATTCTGTGGATGAACTCACTTAAGCAAACAAAACAAACAAAAAAAAAACAAGTTCTAGTTTCCATGCAGATTTCCAGGAGCAGTTGTTTGGCCATTTTTCTTGGACATTCCCTGCATGAAACTCAAAGACATATCTTATGTATATATGGCAAGTACGCAAACGTGAGTTTAATGTTTTGCCTCAGATAAAAAATAATCACAAAACAGTCTCACAGCAAATCATCAGCGTTATGCAGGATGGATGTAATTGCATTATGAGGGACTGCATGGCGACATGCGTTTGCATCAACTAGCATCCAGAACAGCAGGGACAATAGAGGACAGACTTAGTCATTACTGCCAACTCCTGACTGTAGAAATATGGCAATCTCTATATTGTCCTGCCAATGTATTAAAACCATGAGATTCCTTCCAGGTCTTGATTATGTGTGTGATTTGCCGATTTTTGTGTATGTGTATGCATTTGGTACTTTTATGCCTAACCATTGATGTGCATGCGAGTGCATACTGAACATATTGCATAGCTGGCATATATATATGTTCATACACTAATGTGTGTGTCAATTTATATGTGTATGTAAGTTGAGTGTGCACGTAGGTTTGTGTTCATATGTGTGTGCACATGCTTATCTGTGCACTGGCTGGCATGTCAGCTGATGTCCCCAGTAATCCAGCAGTGGGCCTGTTGTGGATTAGTAGCAGGCTCCAGGGGATGGGAATCCCATTCCCGTTTACAGCTCTCCCTGGCAGGAAGAAAGGCAAGGATGCCTTCTCTCTATTGCCTTCACACCGGTTGGAGCCTGGAGGTGTGTGTGCGTTGTCCACATTCTGTGTGTATGTCAAAAACAGCTGAAGGTGTGTGCATATTGTATGTAAGATGTTAAACATTACATACACCTTTCTCTGTCTCATTCTTTCATGTGATGTTTTGGAATAGTCTAATTTCCTTGAGCTTCTTTGGCCATCTTGTGTAATTGGCATATGTGGAATAATATCCAAAGAAGGGGTTTCACAATTTATTTATGCTATAGAATATTTAGGTAATGGAGAAATGCTTAATTACAGTAATAATCCACTGGTAATTCTACTTACTCAAATGAAAAACAAAGATATTTTCATGTAGATCAATTGAATTCTTTTTTATTTACTCTTACTTTTCTGCTCTTGTGAAAATACAAGCTTCTTTCATGGGGGAGAGAGAAAAAAAAATCCCTGCCACATCAGTTTGGCCTTGTCCGACAGATACTCTTTGTCAAACATGTTGTAGATCTATGGTGGCATTTCTATCACATCAAGCTCACACATACACACTCGGGCCATTATGTGGCAACAACATGAAATTTCATCACGATAGGATTTGTTTTGAAGTCATTCGAACACCATCCAACACAAGAGCTGACCTCTTGAACCTTGAGATACAACCTTGCCTTCTCCCCAGTGCCGATTTAAATGCCACCTTTCTTCCATCCAGAGTGGAAGAGAAAAACATTTTTTGTGTGTGCGGCTGAGACTTGCAACTCGATAGCACAACAAAAGAGCTGTGGTGGCAAGTCCCCACGCAGACATTATATGTCAGCATCACCGTCATACTGTTAGCTTGTCCCAACTGTACAAAGCCATCCTCATTCAGGGCACCTAACCAAGGTCAGCCTGGATTAGCCACTAGTAACCCTATCAGGTCCAGCACAATGATTACAAAGCCCAGTGACACTGGCTGTCAGCAGACTCTTTCTAGGCAACCCTATCTGCCCGACCCTTGGCTGGAGAGCCACCGGAGAGGGTTAGTCTATTTCAAATTGTTTCCCCTTTGTGTCTCCCTTTATTTCCCCTCTTTGATTTTCAGTGACTCGTTTGGTTCGTCAATCAGTCTGTCTGGATATGTGTGTGTCTGAAACCCATGCTCCACATAATTCCTATAATTTGTGGATTTTTTTTCCTTCCTCCTCTTCCACATAGTCCATTATTTGTGCTTGTTACTTCTGAAGCCTACATCCATCCCACCTAAATCCCCTAAACCTTCTTCCTCAGATGAATGAGCTGCTCGACAACTTTAATGACGTGCACTGAAATTCATCCTCAGATTAACATTTGTTAAAATAATAATAAACTGTCTTCGTGCCATTGTCGCGGAGCTTCTCAAAATATTGTTTAATGTCAAATACTTTGGATGTTTGTTGTTTGCAAGACAGCTGTTGTTGCAAAACTTCTTCAACCATGAATGAGGAAGCAGACATTTGTTTCTCCTTGTTTTCCCAATCCAGACAACATGTCAGAAAGAGCAAAATAAAAACTTATGTTGTACTACAAGTGCAGTTGTTGTTTGATTGCTCTTTTTCAGAAGAAATTACACTTCAGGCCAGTTACTGCTTCACTTTACTCCCCAAGAACTGTTTTCCCAACATCCATGTCAGTTAGCAGCATGTCAGACAAATCAAACTTAAAGAAAAAGCAGCCTTGTGATTTGAGCTTTAAAAAGTATGATATACAAGAACAAGAACAATCCTAGCAGCAAAACGTATTCAAGGCATCGCAGAAACCAATGTTCTCCACTTCAGCACATCAGAGGCGTCCTTGCTTCAGTTGCCCTAAAGGTACCTGTTTACAAAGTGATAGGGCTTAGGGTTTTTAACTTGGGGCGAGGGGCTGATTTGAAACCCCTTCTGCTGCCAAGCACATGGACGGCTGCTGATTAGAAGAGGGTTGGCAGCAATGGGCAGATGCCAGGCGGGGAGAGAGATGACGGCCTGTCGCCAGTCTGCCACCCAACCCCTTGTCCCCCCAGTTACCCCCTCCCCTACTTACACCTCCCCCATTCTACTGAGAAAAAAAAACAAAAAAAACAAAATGACCAAAGACATTTCCACATTAAACCCAGAATGGGGTGCCCTTTGTATCAAAATGCAACAAATCTGAATTTGTTATAATGACTGATATGCAAAGACATATCATGCATATCATTGGAGATGCAAGGTTTTCTAAATTGATCTCAAGAGTTTTAGAGGAGTTGTTTTGATCATGTGAAGTAGACTTAGCTAGCTAAAGTTGTGTGAAATTTCATAATGCAATGCTTCCTTTTCCCTCTACACGCCTACACAAAAACATTAAGACACATGCACTGTACTTTGTGCAAGTTTGGGATACTTAACATTCCCTCACCAACCCACAGAGGATAAAACATTTGGAGCTGTTGAATTCAGGAGCATGCTGGTCGTGTGGTTACAGCATAATACATACTGTTGTCAACTGGGTGAGACTCAACAACACTTTGTCCAGCGAAGACGCACACCTCACTCTGTATAAATCCACGATAAATCCAACGCAACATAGACAAGATGAGCATAAGTATTTTTCAAGGTGGACAAACTCAGTGTAAAATCTTTATAGGTCACAGTGACATGGGAGCAGTGCTTACAATAAACAATAGCCTGGTCTTAATCATGCTGCTGTACTTCAGACTATATCGATCGCACACTGGCTCAATATGACTACATAACTAGTCCTTTTCCCTATTACACCAGTGTAGGTACTTAGTCATGGATCCGCAGTCAAAGATGGATACAGACTGACATACAGACAGACAGACAGACACATGCATCTACACATTTTGCCCCAACTCTACGCCAAAACATACCCAAATAAATAATCAATATATAAACAGCAATATTTCACTTCAGCGCCAGAATAGAAATACAAAATGTCCACAACAGCTAAACTCCTGGGGTTTAGAAGCATATGAAAAATTAAAAATCAATATTTATTTATCCGTATGTGAAATAATCAAAGGGCACGGCATCAAAGCTATATCCTTTGGCTATTCCATTTAACTCTAGGCAATTTATGCAACACAAAAAAAGGTTAGTGCTCGGCAATCATCAACTAATACAATACAAGCAATTTTGCCAGTTCCACATTATTCAATGGTAAATTCTGCTGGGATATAACAGATGAGGAATCAATATTTCTGCGCACCTGCATTTATGAGGAGTGACTTTTGTTTTCATAAAACGACTGCATCGTATGGATGGAGTTAGACGGAAACTGAAACTTTTATTACAAATGGGGATTTTTTTTCTTGCAAATATTAATATTAATTGAATAGACACTACACTATTAGGGACTTTTTTAAAAAAAACTTTTTTCCTATGACTTAAAATGTTTATTAATATAAAAAAAACAACAGTTATTGATTATATTGTGGGGATTGTTACACATTGTTATATTTTATTATCATTAATTCATTGATTTTGAACAGGAAGTCAAATTAATATTGCTGTAGGTCAAGTATTAATTTTTCGCTTCGTATTTAATGCCGAACCTAAATGCACTCGGACCTTATTTCTATAATTAATACACATTTTTTCTCATGTGTTCTTTGCTTCTGTCTGAGCTGATGCTTTTCTGTCTTCACACATCTCCCTGTTTTACCGTCTCTGTACACTTCCTGTACTGTTTTTATATATCTCTCTGTCTGTCTTGTCTTTCTGTCAATCTTTTCTCTCCCATCTCCTATATCTCCATCAGGCTGGGACCAAAATATCTTTAGAGCTCCAGCCTGTCTGAAACTGAGACCTGGAATGTACTACTGTGGAGTTCAACGCACATGCACTCACACACCCGCGCACACACACACACACACACATATTCTGTGTGGTGGTACAGTACTGATGGTTAGCCTATGGTCTGTGTGCAGAGGAGACAGTGCCCCCTGGTGTGGGCCAAAAAGTATTTTCATTTAGCCATATCTTGACCCAATCTTTATTAAGAGTATCCATTTACTCTTGTGGGATTGATTACTCCTGCCTTAAACAGAGAATACACACATATATTCTTAGAAAAAACAAAAAATATTTCCTGAACAGCATAAACAGGGGAACCAATGAATTCCTCAGTCTCCAAATGACGCAAAAGTTTCAAGGATCCAAACCATGAATTATTTCTGTACTGTAGCTACTGCTGTATGGACAGCCACTATTTGACACTAATACACAATGCTGTTTATGCTGTTAATGTTAACCAGGTAAAACTGTGATTCTTGTATGTAATTCAGGTTATGTAGAGTATGCTCTCTGGTCCCAAAATAGGCTTAGACGTATTTAGAGTTAAACTTTTAGTAAATTTAAATGCCCAGATGTTAAGAAAACCCTGAAGCAAACTGTTAGTGGAACAATTAATACAGTAATTTTAATTAATATATGTATTTCTAAACAAATGAGTCATATTCTTTAGTTTCCTCTGACACTATAATAATACTGCAGCTGTTGCTGTGCTTTCTTTCAGAATTGGACAGACTGTCTTGCAAAATATGTCAGATTTAGTAATATACTGTCATTATTCTTAGCTGTAAGGTGACATATGAAAGATTTGTTTTACTTTAATAAGGATGGCAACTATACAGCATGGGGAGAAATTTTTTTTTCTGTTATTATTGTAGATATTCGTGTCTTTGTGTGTGGTTGTTTAATACTTTTGTCACAACTGCATTTCCTGCTGAGGTGCTTCTGATAACACTGTGTCCTTACACTCGTATAATGTGTTGTGATTACAGTGTGAGCTATTAGACAGTAATGTAATAGTCATAACACTGTCATGTCTCCTCTTAAAGTATCTTAAATTGAAAAATTACCCCCATTACGACTGTAATTAAGAGTGGAGTTGAATGCAGAACACTATGGGATATTGTGTATTAATTAACAAAATTGCAGTTTATAAGGATTAGTTGCATGGCCATCCTTCCTCTGCACTATAATGCATGGATTTATGTATGCGTTATATAAAATAAATTAACAGGCAAGCTGTATTGCACCTATTTAGTGTTGCTGTTTACAACACTGCCAGACCACACTATAGAGGAGGAACAAGCACCTGATGGATGAATCCATTCAGTCATATGAATACTGATGAGGAAGACTGTTAGGCCACTACCCTTCCCAATAGTTGCCACCTTGCCTGTCCGTTCCAAAACCGCTGTCACAGTTTCAGGTTTCCACCACGCTGTGCTGTATCTCTTGTCTCCAACAGAGGTCATAATGCCTGCAATCACAATTGTAAAGGACAGGGCTATGGCCTGTTTAGCATGTCCAAAAATCCCACTCAAATATACACAGCGGTATAAAAAGTAAGTACCCAAGCCAAGTGGCGAAAGTGCTTCAGCGGAAAAGTGTCAAAGTTAGGCACACATTGTATGCACTCACCTAATATAAGTGCAGACACAGTCACAGAGTTGCAGTGTTGGTTAGTTTTTGGGTGTTGAGGTGATAGACTGTATCTCATAAACAATTATCAGCTTTATTATTGCTGATAAAGTCTAATATAATCTTAATAATAATAATAATAAAAAAAGGCTTGTGCCAAATGGTAGAAATATTGTATCCGGGTACGCCTCCCGCAGGCCGGAGCGCGCACTGCTTGAGAAGCGCGCACACTTTTGGTGGCGTTCACGTGTGTTCGTGGATGTGTCCGCGTTTGATAGCTGGATTGACGAAATAACCAGATGCAAGCTGTGAGAACTGGCCATTATGTGGTCTTATGTCCTCCACTCCACCTCCCACTCCACTCTCTCTTGTCTCGCACAGTTGTTCCTGGAGTGTACATCCAAGTTTGGATCAGATCGACGATATCAGACTCAGACTCACCTAAAAACAATAACATAAATGAATGGACAGTGCAAAAACTGGGGAAATTATTTAGTAGATTTCTCCTTTTTTTCCTGTAAAGTCCTGTATATATATCCATCCGCACACACGTGATCCAGTGCACTAATGTGCGTTTATGCCCAAATAATTCCGTTTTTTAAAATTCTGATAGAGACCACCTGTGTGCTGAATTTTCCTGAGACAAATGACAAAAAAAGACACGCCACAGCTGTGAAGCATTTGGTTTAGATTAACAACAGATTGCATTACTGTTTTACGCAGTTGGTAGATTTGTCTGATTATATTAAAGGTTAAATAAGTTTCCAAATATCACTGTAAAGGAGTCTTGTTACACTTGCCACTACTTTTTGCAGTGTGGAGTCATGGTTTTGTTCGAGGCTCGATTTCTATGAGGCAGAAAGGGGGCGGGGATGGGATATTCAGATGAGCCGGAGTGACAGCTCCAGTTTCCCCCAGTGCTCCGTGTGTCTGAAACTCCACTGGCTCCTTCCCTCCTAACTCCTCACTTCATAGTGCTGCGTACTAAAAACATCGGACGCTAGGGGATCAAGACGCATGCCACATTGCCTCTATGTGGGCACTTTAACAGATCTTTCGGGGCTTTTTTTTTCAATAAGGGGGCTGTGGAGGGAGGACTTTTTTATTTTCATTGTCTGATGACTGTTTGCACGGCTGATTATTGACTTGATTGTTTATTATTTGGGCTGTTGTTGCCGGCCGCCGTGCGCGCTTTTTCCTCGTTTTTTTTTTTTTTTTTTTGAGGGGGGAATCGGCGATCTATCCCACGTTCACAAATGTCCTATCCTCAGGGTTATCTTTACCAGCCCCCGGGCTCTTTGGCTCTTTATTCGTGTCCGGCATACGGGGCCTCGGCTCTGGCTGCACCGCGGAATGAAGACTTGGCGAGGTCGTCCTCTGGCTCAGCCTTCAGCCCATACCCTGGATCGGCTGCCTTCTCCGCCTCGGCTGGTGCAGGCTTTTCCAGTCCGCTG
Organism: Apogon talboti; assembly: GCA_037367365.1. Taxonomy (NCBI): domain Eukaryota; kingdom Metazoa; phylum Chordata; class Actinopteri; order Kurtiformes; family Apogonidae; genus Apogon; species Apogon talboti. The sequence goes on along the minus strand of JAPQRQ010000009.1, from coordinate 14,977,891 downwards.
TCATACTCTGCGGACCCAACTGCAGGATTCCCCTCTTATATGGTAAAAAAAATAATAACTTCATTATTTCCATTTAAGATTATGTAAGTAGAGATTTCCTATAGTGGAGTGTGCCGGTTATAAAACGCATGCTGTCTTTGACTTATACGCACGACTAAAGTGATCCTCTACATGTTTGCAGTTATTACATGTATTATTTTATATAATCAGTCAGTACTTTGGACTTTTTTCATTACTGCTATACATTTATCTAGTGGCCTGCTCGCAGGGTCCTTGTGGTAAAATTCATGACCCCTTTGGCTTAAAAGGGATTTTTAAACATGAGCTGCAAATTTAATGGTTTGCCCAGCACTTAACGCTCACCGAGCAGCTAATTGTTTAAAACTAAATACTAACTTTGGGTTTTAATGGAACTTAAAGCCTCCAACTTACAGTGAAAGCGTTTGATAGACGTGCAAGATATTCCAAGCTATCTTTTTCCTTTTTCGTCTTCTTCTTTCCCGTCAGTGTATTAAATCACCAGGCAATCCATAGTCACTGACTTCATTCCGTCTTGGAGAAAAAAAAAAAACCTGAATTTAACCATGAAAAGCATGACTCGCAATGCTAATGTCACAGGGCACTTAAAGCGTTTTAGGAAAGGTGCACATCAAGTGATTCGCTAATGGGATTTGTAATGCTGCAAAGAGGAGATATGTTAACACACTGAGGCTGCCACAACAAAACAAAAAACATCAACCGAAAGGAAAATGAGGAAGTTAATAGGTGATTATGGATAATCGAAATGTCCTTTTTTATTATTATCCTCACGGATATATTAGCAGGAGATCTGTTATTAGTTAATCCGATAATGATCTCAGCCATTAGTTAACAATTAGTTGGTGCTTTTTCTGCGGCCTGCTTTTACGCACACACTGTTTACTACTATTGCTTGCAGTTTACTGTAAGTTTGTGAGCAGGTTTAATAAATGAGCAAGAAACAGAAACACATGAAGCACTGGTTGTAAATGTATTTAAATAAATTATCACAACTGGTAAATCAACCCTAATAGTTAGACTTTGTTTTATTTGTAAGTGAGATTAAATCTGACAAACTTAGTTCTGATAAGTTTGGTCCGAGAAAGAGAAAACAATGTCTACTTTTTTCGATGTTTCATGAATTATTTTTTATTATTATTACAATGGAATATTTAAAACATGATTGTGATTTTGAAACTCGTCACGTTACAAAGTTCAAGTTAGAAACTTCTAATTTTCTTACAACTTTCCTTTAGAGCTCTCCTTATGACGCGCATACGACGGGCATGGCCGGTGCGTTAAGTTACCACCCGTACGGGAGTCCAGGGTATCCATACCAACTCAACGACCCGGCTTACCGCAAAAACGCCACCAGGGACGCCACGGCCACCCTGAAGGCCTGGCTGCAGGAACATAGGAAGAACCCGTACCCGACCAAAGGGGAGAAGATCATGCTGGCCATTATCACCAAAATGACCCTGACGCAGGTCTCCACATGGTTCGCCAACGCCAGGAGGAGGCTCAAGAAGGAGAACAAGATGACATGGGCACCGAGGAATAAGAGCGAAGACGAGGACGAGGAGGACGGAGACGGGGAGAGGAAGGAGGTGGAGCGCTCAGAAAAAACCCTGGATAACAGCGAGGCTTCAGCGGAGGATGAAGGTGGGGTATAACCTTGCGGCCAAGCCAATGATCCATTTAACAATTCAGGGCAGGATGTGTGTGAAGGAGGGGTGGGTGTCCCTTTTATTTACTGCTCAAGTAATGGTGCAATAACATTGGGGGGGTGGACGCCATGCATATGATAAAATAGTAATAATAATATAAATAATAAAACGATTTGCATGGTTTGGGTATTTCCTGTCATGCAAGAGATCTGGATTTACGCGTTTTAGTCAGTGTTAAGTGGAACCTTTTTTGGTATTATTTTTCTTCTTTTTTTTTTAAAATGAAAACAGGATTTTTAAACCGTTCATTTATGGACTAAATGACCTGTTAAGATGACTTTATTTTACAGATGATTAATGCCAGGCCACTAAAGTAGAAACACACTATGAGTGCATGAGTAGCGCCATAAAAATTTAGGTGAATAGTCGGTTAATGACATTTTTATATCACTAAAGGAAAGCGCTATAGTTATGGGCTAATTTAAAAGGCTGTTTTAATCCCAGTTTAGTCTACTATTTACACTTAGTAGCCTATAAATAATTAATGTCCACTAATTAATAAAAGCCAATATACATGGACACAGTACATAACCTTCACAGTTCGTGTTTTTTACACTTTATAAAATTACTGGTGTTTACTTTTCGTTTGTTCTTTATTTATTTCTTACGCATAGTCTTTTTTTTGTAACCCAGGCCTATATGTATTTTTAATTCCTTAATTCCACTCTCCTTTCCCCCAGGTATCAGCTTGCACGTCGACACCCTGACGGACCACTCGTGCTCGGCTGAGTCTGACGGGGAGAAGGTCAGCTGTCGCGTGGGAGAGCTGGTCTCCGATCAGCCCGGCGACCGATGCGAGGAGGAGGACGGCGAGGACGGGGACCACGACCAGCGGGCTCAGCTGTCGCCCAAACCCATCACATCGTCGCCTCTAACCGGAGTAGAAGCACCGGTGCTCAGTCATCACCAACACCATCACCACCACCACCACCACCTCCATCACCTCCATCACCTCCACAACAGCCAGCGCGAGGATATGGCCCGGAGCATCATCATCCCGAGTAACAACAACAGCAACAGCAACAGCAGCACCAATAAATCGTCCTCATGCCTTGATAACAGACCTTCTTCGGGGGCGCCTCAGAATTCTACAGTCAAGCCCAAATTGTGGTCACTGGCGGAGATTGCTACCTCGGACCAAAAGCAGCAACATCATCATCATCACCATCAGCAGCAGCAGCAGCAGCAGCAGCAACTTGGGCACCCTGGGCAACCGAATTGCCCCTCCTCCAGTGGTGGCCTCCTTGCATCCCCCACGCCTTCCACAACCTCCTCGGCTGCCAGTTCCCCCTCCCTCTACCCGGCCCCCTCCATCCTTGGAAGACCTATTTATTACACGTCTCCCTTTTATAGCAATTACACAAACTATGGCAACTTCAGTCCCCTGCAGGGCCAAGGGATCCTGCGGTATACTAATTCATCTGGGGTGAGTCTGGCTGCTGCTGCCGCCGCTGCCGCTGCTGCTGCTGCTGCTGCAAACGAGGGTCTCAGCTCCTCTCACCAGGCTCTGGAGGCGAGCGCAAACCCCAAACACAGGCCAGACTCTCCCCTCGTTAAAAATAATCCAAACCAGATTGTTGTTGTCGAGCAACAGCAGCAGCAGCAGCATCAGCAGCATTTCAGACCCGCAAATTTAGAAGCAAAGAAAGGTACGTAATGAGACGACGCGGCGTCACTGTCAAACCTATGATAACCATTTAAAAAACAAAAAAACAAAAAAACAAAACAAAAAAAACTATTTAATCTCGTGTTTATTCGTGAGATTGTATTGTTGAAAACAGGAGAAGGGGGATCTCACCACGGTGGAAGTTGTTTCTAATGCAAATCAATTCGAGTCATTTTTTAAAAGTGACTTCATTATCATTGGATGACCTGGATTTGTACTTATTTTCCAGATATTTCAAAGTTTTTGAAAGTCGTTTCGCATAAGAAACAATCACACTTGTGGCAGATCTCCCTTCTTTTTTTTTTACGACGAATACGATTTTAGGACTGAATATCAGAATAAATAACTAATTAAGATGGACATTAAAAAGCAGTTGAACGTGCACTATGGCCTATAATTCGTTTTCAACCAGTTAATTTTCTAAAATAATGGATTTTTAAGTGTTACTCATTTTTCAGTGGAGGTTTATTTTGGTCTTTCTGCATCTCATTGCATCACTAAACGTGGCACAGAACGAACGACGTTAATTTGTAGTAAAAAAAAAAAAAAAGCACGCCTATCACAGAACAAACGTGCAGCGGGACACTTATGCAACGGTTACGGTTAAATATCTAAACTTTTCGAATAAACCCCACGCCACGACGTCAGTTCTCGAATCAGCCTAACCGCATGCGCATGCACGCACACAAACGCGCGTGCACACCCACAGTGGCAGCCTGTGAATTCAATAAGCAGGGAATTGTTGCCATAGCTTTGAGCTGGAATTCTATTTTTAATGTCCCACCCCCCCACCAACACCCTCTACCCCACTCGGATGTCCGTTTGTGTGTGCGTGTGCACAGTGGGCCCCAAACCTTATCTTCCAGTGTAGGATAATTATAATTACACGGGGTCAGCCAAAAGCAAACAAATCACTTAGTTTGCTCTGTGCATTCACCGTGCAACTTCACATCTTAAAATGTCACGTAGGTTGTCGTTGGTTTCTCTCCCTGCGCATGTTCCAAAGCTTTGCCTACGAGCCGCTGGATAGTTTATAGACATTGTACCGGCAAACAGGCAAAGGGGATTTTATTAAGCACTTGCAGTATAGAGTTGTTTTGGTACAAGCCAGCTTGACAAACTTTTTTTTTTTTTCCTTCTCCTATCTGGGGTTGTGAAGGGAGTTGGTCATTTGCTCGTGTGGGATTTCTATTTCCATGCTCTGCAGGTAGGTGTCACAATTGCTTTGACTATAAAGCGAGAAAGGACACCACCTTTTTAGCCTAATGTTTTACACCCCTTAACCTTTACTCCAAACCGGATCCAGTGCCACCAGTCGGAATGAAAGCTGCTACCGTTTTCCTCGGCTCCACACAGGCCACAAACACTCTACAGACCCACAACACACACATTTTTTTTTGTTTGTTGGTCAGATTCGTACTGGGCTTTTTTCCCCCCCTCTTCTTTTTTTTTTTTTCGTGGATAACTATCTCATATTGCTTGTTTGAAAATAACTCCCATTATATGTGATTTACATGTTATTTCTCAGGTTCCTATAGTTTGCCTATTTGCCACGGTATATTATTTTAATATCTATTTACGTGTGTGGAAAAAAAACAAAAACATTATTTGGCCTTTCTGTGAAATCGTATTTGTAAAAGGGGGGTGTCTTGGGGTGCAAAGGCGGACGGAACTGAAGTGAACTTGAGGACTTCAAAGTGGAAAAGCCTACATTTGATATTTATTTTTTTAAATGATGGCGAAATGATGCCTATAATTTATGCAAGTTGTATTGCAAAAATGGGAAACTGACAGCGTTTGTTTTGTAAATATATATACATATATATATAAATATATATTATGAACGGTTTTTATTTGAGACGCATTTGGGAAAAAGCTTCACAATCTTGTTATCAGGAGTACTTTTACTAATTTATATCTTTGAATGTAAATAAAATAAAACGCGCCAGTATACATGTACTGGCGGGGTATGATATCCATTATTCAAAGGAGAAAATATTAAACTGTTTTCCCAACTATTACATAAATCTTGGAGAATCATTTCTTTATTGTATTTAACACTGAGGGATTTATATTTGCTCTGGTCATTGTTCTTTTTTTTTCCAGTCAGTCAAACGCAGATGGGAAAGCCTTGATGAATATCGCTTTTCATAAACATTATGAGTTTTCACAGATTGCACAATCCATTCTTTCTAAATGGACCATCATTTTCTTTTAGGGCCTCATTTTTGGTCAGGGAATCTCCCTCGGCCACATATTCACGACCTTGATTGGGATAAACGACATACTTATTTCATTTTTCTCCCCTTTACCCCTCTATCCTCGCCCTGCCACACATTTATTTCTCAGTGTGATTAATACAGCCGTGGGACGCATCGGGCATTATGGGCTCCCAGCGGGGCCGTCCCTGGAGCTTTTCAGCCTGGTTCAGGATGGGTCAACCCTGCCTGCTTCATTACGGCACGGCATTGAGCAATCCATAAAAGTCTATCTAAGCATCTGCCAGCTCCAATGGGCTGTGTGATGGGCCCTAATCGGACAGGCTTTCCTGTGCTTTTCATCATGGCTTGGTTATTAAGACGGCATTAGGACACAGCTAATTAAACAATTTAGCCATTATTATTATTATTATTATTATTATTATTATTATTATTATTATTATTATTATATAGCATTATACTTCATTTTTAAATTCGTTTTTACAATTAAAGATAATTATCCCAATATTTTTTTTTCCACTCATAACTGCGTCCTTGCACAGTGTGAAATACTCCAGATCAAATACACATTATTCCCATCCTCCAAAGAGGAGCCTCTGTGATCGCTCCTAGCCAGACTAAAAGCTAATCCTTCATTTTCCAGTTGAATTTGAGCTTGAATGTTGCCCAGATCTCACGGGACTCCCTTTCACCTTGGTTTTCTTCCCTCCCCCGGCTCATCCATGGAAGTAATATTTGGCTGCCACCAGGGATGTGGAGTGGAGGGGAACCCACCTAAAATCAGTCTACACACAATTTTAAGTTTCTTTGCCATACATTTATGGTGTACTTTGTAGTGAATGGTGTCACATGTGACACAAGTGGTGATTTTGTTATATTATCACTGACTTTTGTTTGACTTGGTGGTGTGTTCTGTGTTATGGGTATGACTGCCTGAGACTCATTTTCATTTTTTTCCCCTCTGTTTTATTTACCTCTACCTCACTGGCAGTCAGTTATATTGAAGCCATGGATGCTGTTGCCCCTGGCCAGCTTCTTCTTCCTCAGCCCAAAAGCTTTCATTAGGAGCTGATTTATTGAAATGCATGCTTTATTCTCAGGTGGGCTCCCTCAGGGACTCAGCACTGTTGTCAAATAGCACCAGAGGCACTCTCCAAAGCACACAGGGGCCCTGCCACTCTCTCGCTTTCTTTCTCTCACTAGCTGCTGCTCCCTCCAAATGTCAACATTTGTTCTCAATAAAAAGAGTTATTGTTTCTGTTTAAAAAAAAAAAAAAAATTGCTCAGCAACCGGTCGCCTTTGAACACATAAAAAGAAACTTCCACCCCACCTTTTTGTTTGATTGAGAGCAACGGCAGGTGAAAATGGGAGCAATGCGCCTATTGCACATGACAAACCTCAAGCTGTGAAGCCCGTTACGAGAAACCATTCTGAATTTATGCCACAATTAGTCACAATTGTACAGAGGCATTTCTGGCCCCTTTGAAGAACCTGCTCCTTGGCTTCCACTCGTTAAACTATTAGCAAAAGAAACCAGAATGCCCTTGATGCAGCACAGATATTGAGTCTTAAGGGTAAAACACTCAATTCTGTATCGCCGAGTCTACTGTCGAGTATGAGGCCAAGCATATGCTCAGCAGTGAGGGAGCAATTTAAACTTATCTAGATATTCTTAAACGCATGCATTGCATATCAAATCAGTTATAATCCTGTCATATAGCTTACCAATGAGGCTGTGTTCATCCATGCTAAGGACTAGTTGTCATTGAAGCTAAAATGATGCTATCACAGGGCTCATAGGCTTCATGTGAGTGTAGAATGGAGTGCAAGTGGACTCATTCCCCTTATCGTTGATCAAATAAGCAGCTCGTATATGCAGATAATTCATGAGCTCTTTGTATCCTTTATCTTCCTATCAACCCTTTCTCCTCCAAAATGCTTTAGACATTAATCTCTGCTGCACACCTGTGTGCCTCTCTAACAGGAAGTTAATGCAGCTAGAGTTTTATTATAGCAATAGGGGGATTGTTAGCGTTCAGAAAGAGACAACAAAATGTGATAAGTGTGAATTAGTATGCACCTATACACTAATACCTTAAAAACATAGACATACACAAATGATGCAGAGTCTGGTAAAAGACTTTGTTAGTGTCTCTTATGGGCAAACACATGCTAAATTAAGTACATATTAATTTAATATTGGATGTAATACAGGATTGTCATTGTAAAGTCAGTTGGAAAACAGATGCTTTTTTTATTTTAATGGGGTTTTTTTTGGTTGTTTCATTACACAATTAAAATGAGACGGGTCAAAGCTTTAATAGGCATTATTTCACAAATCAACACATTTTCATAACATATTTTAGTTCTATATGATAAAAATGGAATATGGTACACAGCAGGTAAGAAGACATTTTTTATCCTTGTATTGAACTTTTCTTTAATTCTATCCTTTCTGTCACTCTTCCATGGTAAATCCAGCCATTATGACCTTGCCATAAATACTACTGGTGTTCAGACTTAAACATAAGTAGCACTAATAATCAGGGGAGAGCGAGAGACGACAGAGAGCGGCGTACAAATCAGGTACAGGTGTGTTCGATAACACACATCAAAGTAAACGTGGGACTTTAAAAATGAGTCTGGGGTCCTGTCCTCTCGTAAAGGTGTCAGGTGAAATGTTCACTACTCTGGATGATCAAGGGGAGTATTTTGACACACACACACACAGACACACACACACACACACACACACATATATAACCTCACACACACACACACACAATGATATGGATCCCTACCGTTCGCCCAGACACACACTCTTTCTCTCTCACTCAGACTGAGAGACGCTGACGCTTGTCCACACGACAACCTAAACAAGGCCATTAGGAGCCCTGACTTCCACTCCTAATTGACAGTTAAGTTTAATGCCTGTGGTGAGTAAACACTTCAGAGTAGTGGACTGAACCTCTGGGCTGTAAATCAGGTAAAAACTGGAAGCTCGTATCGAAGACGGGCAGGAAAACTCCCGTAAAAAGGTGAGGTGAAAAAGACCTACAAAGCAGCTTAAGAACAACATTGGTGTGATTAATACAATGCTCATGTCCATCTGTGTATGTAAGTGTTTCGTACAATTATTCATGACACAGCAAACACATCATGCAAGTACAAAATAGTATGAGTAACAGTGTGGTGACATGAGACATAAGCTAGGAACAGTAAAAGGATGCTGCTGTTACATAAGTGTTACCACTGCCCCCATTATGTCTGACACTCACATTACAACACACATAACTACATGTAGTATGCACACACACACACACAAATAGACCCAAGCAAACACACACACACAAACACACAAATTTGGAAAGTTATTCAGACTTTTAAATATAGCATCTGTTCCTTCACTTCAAGCGATAGCAGACATTTGCAGACAGAAACTTGCACATTCATACTTAAATACTTGAAAATACTTAGTGAATTACTGCATATTTCCAATAACATTTATTGAATTTGTTGATCACAGCTTATCAGTTGTGGAGCTTGGTAAGAAAACAGTTGAAAAAAGGGAAAAAGAAAAAAAAGGGAAGTACAAGTCGGTAAAATATTAGGTGAACTATCTGTTTGGAGGGAGTTAGTATTGGATAATATTAAAAATAAGGTTAAGCAATGACTTATAATGTATTATGTATTGCAGCAGTTTTTCATAAAAATAAAATAAAACCAAAATATATTTTCCATGCAGATAATTTCACCCTGTGTGTGTGTGTGTGTGTGTGTGTGTATGTATGTGAAGGTGTTTATGTGTCTGCTTGTGTTCTTTGTGTCCCATACATATGACTGCATCACTCAAAGCTGTGATATGTGTGAGTGCAGTTAACACTCCTTCAGCCTTCCATTCTAAATTGTGAACTGTCAACTTTTAAGATCAGTTAGTCCAACAAGTGGACGAGACAGACATGAGAAAACATGATTCTCTGTTCCTGTCTGTCTGGAGTGCTTTATAAATGAGCTCAACATGTCTGCGCAGAACCTTTTTTTCCATCACATAGTTGATATGTGAGACATATCAGGGGAAGTGATTCATGTTAAATAGTATCTGTCAGACTTGTCGGCTAATTAATTGAAGCTTAGCTTAAAGCGTACATTTCACTGATGTGAATTTTCACTTAAAAGTACAGTTTTCAACCTAAGCTACTTTCCCCCACAAGAGTAATGGGGTGGGATACAAATCATACAGCATTAAATGTAAGTGTACTGAAGAAAGTCTGTGACCTAAGATGCCTATTTAATGAAAATAACATGGAAGACATGCCTAGGGGCATAGTTTTAGGCACTAGCTTCTTAAGCATTAACTGCCAATGTGTTCATTTTAGGAATACATGTTGCATCACATCATATTAAATCTAAATGTAGTGCATCAAAGGTAGTTTAAGAAGCCTCTGCAATGAGTGTGAACGGATTGTGAAGACCAAAGCAAAAGTTCAGTATCTGTCTTTGACATCTAGATATCCAAGACCTGGATAAGTGAGAAGCATAATATGTTTTTATTAATAGTAAGAAAATAGTAAATAATAACTAACAAAACAAACAACAAATAAACAAACAAAATGGGACTACAGGTTTCCTGGCCTATGTGCGCCTCATACACTCCTTGGTGTACCAAGGTTTATTGCTTCTAAGGTATGGCTAGATCACTTGTGTACCTGTCACCTGTCATTCACCTGGATGGGCGGATGCTTCCAAAGGGGTAGCACGTACATGCTTTTCCTTTAAAACACCAATGGTGATGCAGCTACTGGCGTCCTACTCTCAAAATGTATTTGCACAATGAGTACTTTCCTTCTGTATAACCACAACACCAGCCAACATGACATAGAAGGTAAGATATAAGAAGTTTGTATAACACACCACAATAAGGTACTTCATAGTCCTTTAACGCTAATATTTAAAAATCTAAACCTGACTCCATGAAGTTAACATTATTGCTGTCTGATCATATAAATACACTGTTGCCCATTAAGTTGGAATGAAATATTTTTACTTCTTCTCATAAAATGATTGTGACAATGTGACTTATTCTTGATAGATAAAGTGTAACAGTATATGATCACTGAACGTGGTTAAAGGTGATTATGATGTGTATAAAGAGGAATAAAAAGAGGAATCTGTCTGAAAACAAAATTATTCCAACTTTATGGGAAACAGTGCAAGCAGATGAAATATTTCTGCAGGTAAATTCTGTGTACTACCGTTGTCAAAACAAATTTTACAACTTCACAGTTATGTGTTTTCTTGTTTTCCACAGTAAACTTTTTTTTCACCTTCACAGATTACCCAAACTGTATTTCCTTAATTTCCAACTTTTCTTGATTATGACATTCTGCGTCTTGACGTAATGCAGATTTGTTTATCCATGTCCAAATAAAAAAGACTGGTATAAATATTATCTTCAAAACATGACAGAATTCATGAAAATGTTGCAAAACCATGTGAAAAAATTGTATGACAAAGGAACAGGATACGAGAAACTGAACCTACTGTTACTGACAAGAAAGTAAGTGCAGCGCTAGCAAACAGGACTGGCATTTGTTGACATACCATTCAGTTCTCTTCAGGACCTAAAGTATTATTTTGGCACTTTGCCACCAAATGCCTGTTACTGTTTTAAGAGTAGTGGGATGATGACAAAAGTTTATGGCTTTTATTAGTTTATTGCCATATTGTCTTGGAATTACCATGTTTTAAGTCACTAACCCTGAGCACCAGCAAACATCCCTCCCTCCCCTCCCTCCCCTCCTCTC
>JAPQRQ010000009.1:14929935-14951194 GCA_037367365.1 Apogon talboti | reverse complement strand
CTTTTGCGTTAGTGTTTTCTCTTTTGTGTTTGCGTTTCCTCTTTTGCAGTTGTGTTTTGTCTTTTGCATTTGTGTTTTGTTTTTTGCGTTTGTTTTGCACTTCAGGGCCACCGTATAAAACCCATTTTTCTATTTTCTACAGTGTGAGGTTTGTAGATAAAAGGTGAGAAACACAAACACTCAACAAGAATTTACACGCTTGCAAACAGATGATCGATATCCATTTTAGGCTCAGATACATAATATTAAACCACTTGTCTTTGCCTTATTGTCCTGAGAAAGGGGTTGAATTTGTGTGTATTCAGATCAGTTTATCTCTCAACCAAGGCCAAGCGTCCACTCTTCTGTGCAGACAAATTACAACAAATTATGACCCATGTTTTCTTCAGTTTTCTTCGTATTTTGGATTTCCAAAAGCATTACTTTAACTACACAAATGGCTGTTATTAAATTAGATGGAGCCCACACTGACTATAATAACAATAATGAAAGAGGTGTACAACACTGTTGGACTTTCAAGGTGATTTGATTAATGATAATGTCACTAATAGCCAATCAGAATATATCTGAATTTACTTGGACTCATTTAGAGCACAACCTTTTTTTGAGTTTTCTTTTATCTACATCTCATGAACAAGACAAGTGAAAGCAGTGAAGTGTCAGGTGTCGGGTTTGTGACTCTTTTGTAGATTATATTGCACTTTTTTACAGACCTGTTGAGATAAACAGGAGTGTTTTCTGACTTGGTTGATAATTCTTTGCGGATCGTCTGAGATAACCAACAGCATACGGAGTTGAATATTAAGTGTAACACATTCATTTCTCTGTGATGTAAAGTAGATTATAAAACCCCTTTTTTTCATTTTCCACAGTGTGAGCTTTGTAGATTAAAGATAAGAAACACTTGTCGACATAACACTTACAATCTGCACACAGTTTGTATCCTACAGCAGGTGATCAATATTCATTCTGAGCTCAGACACGTTGTCGTTCAGCAGTGTTTATGCAAAGGGCGTTAAAGTTATAATTTTTTTTTATGAACAGTGCTTTAGTTCTAGTTTGTCAGTTGGTGCTGCTGGTTAGTGCAAGTATTTGTGAATTTAATGACTGTTACATTTTTATGTTCCAAATTAGCCTGGGGGTTTTCCAATGTTAATGAAGCTTGCTCCTCCAGCCTCCACCCCTTTTTATGGATCATCTCCAAAATTGAAACTTGGCTGGTGGCCTACTCTTCGACTAAGTTTCATGAGAAGTAGTGGCAGTGTTGTTTTTTTTTTGTTTTGTTTTTTTAATGGAATCCTGAAGACAGACAGACAGACAGACACAAGCAATCCATTAATTAAATCTTGACATTAACTATCCTTGAAGAGTCATATATTTGTTATTAAATGTTTTGTCTCATAGCGGGCGCACTTGAAAATGTGGTATGGAAACCAAAGAACAGAAAGACTGACGGATTTAACAGTGTTGATAAGGATCGGAGAGAGAAACACCTGGGTTCTCAAACAGGCCGCCACATCTTTATTTCATTTCAGCTCTCAGTGTGATTGATCATCTGATGTACCTGCGCTGCCAATCTATCGAAAATACTCTGGTTTCTTTCCCCCCCGGTCTTTTCTCACCACCTCCCAACTGATATGCAAATATAGAGTCAGAGAGAGGAAAAGGTGCCAAGTCAAATATTATAAGTAGAGGCATTAGGAGCTCTTTCAAAGCGTTTCAGGGTTGTTTAACAATGATCGTCTCATCTTCATCAAAAGGCTGCTTGTCTGGATTATGCAGCACAAGCTGTATGTGGTGCTGTTGTTAGATTTGATTGTATAAGGCCCCCGAGTTGCCTTTTATGTCCCTGTGGTATTACACATTTAAATAGGGATTGAAGAATATTGTCTGTATGAAGGAATTTGCTTTGTCTGTGGCTTAACAGGGCATCATCACTGAATCAACAACAGGATTGTTCTGTGCTTAGTCTAGGCAATTAAACACAACAGTTCCTAAACATCCCACCCAGACAAAACCGAGCAAAGCTTTATTTAGTTTTTTTCTATGATTTGTCATATTTATCACAGTTTTTGGCATTTCATTTTCCATAGTAATACTATCTTGAATGTATACCACGAATATTGTACATGTTGCTTCGTGTAACCGACAATGGTCACAATGGTTAAACAGCAACATGTTCTATATCTCTGCAACATACACTTTATGACCAGCATAAAAACATAAAGTATGCAGGTTCAATGACAGTGTAATAGTTATGACAATGTTAGAGAGATTTGTGATAGAATCGTGTTTCAGTCATTGATTAATCTTTGCATCCTATAGGTAAGATCGAGGAAAATGAGTATCATATTCACATCACATTAACCCATAAAGACCCAAACTGCCGACCCAAATTATCTACTGATGTAAAATGTTTAATAACTTCTGATCCACTAACCCTATCAATACATGTAAATAATTGGTGTAAAATGCGGTTTGCCGTCTTTTCAGGGTCGTCAGATATGACCCATTTGGACGTTCAGAGGCTCCGTATTTACCATTGGAAACACCGTCATCTTCTATAACATTGATTTACCAGTAAAACCCATGGAGTTGGATCAATGACAGTGGATGAGACACTTGTTTTTCTGTTCAGTTATTGACATCTTTGCTGAAAAAGTTACTTCTTCTTCAGTTTTCTCTATTTGATATAATAACCCTCAACTTTAATCTGAGGTTTTATGAACATCTACATGATCAGTGAATTAAATATAGAAAAATACATGAATTTAGCTGAAAAATAAGCAAAACACAGAGGATAATATTATAACAAATGGTGATAAATCATTTAAGAAAGGTTAAATTTAGAGGAAAATTTATTTGAGAACTGCCACAAAAGTAGCAGTGGGTCTTCATGGGTTAAAATGGTTACATAAAGAATTCACATCTTGTATGCTTTTGTTTTGTCTGGAGCAAAGTACCTATGAGCCGTTTAAAGTTAATAGTTGGATGCATGCGCTTTAAGGTACACATAAAACACATGTTGGAATGTGTCTCCTTCTTCTCATAAAGATGACAAAATACTGGCAAAAAAATAAGACTGCGGTCTAGGTGATACTGTAAACTTCGCATGAAACTGCAGCTTCTTCTGATCACAGCACTTTGTCATGTTTCAGCCAGACAGAGCTTAAGGCAAATGCAGTTCCCTGGAGATCCTCCCAAACAAAAACATTATAATTTTAACCACCCACATTTGTCATTAAAATGAACAACTTCATGTTAAAGCGTATAGTAACACTGCCAAGAATGAGCAGGAATATTCTCTGATCCTGTGGGAAACATCTCCATCATCCTGCATTTATTTTTCATTGTAGGATTAAATTTGTCTCTGATTCTGTCACTGTCATTTTATTAGAAACTAGGTAATGTGTTTGAGCTGCTTTCACTCAAGAGGTCTTTAACAGATCTCTTTCACAGTTTTAGTATAAGAGATATCCTGTGAGATTGGCCAAGAAGAAGGTTTCAGATGTATACCTCTACAAAGCAACCAAAAGTCACAGTGTGATGACAGGAGACAAAACACTCTGGGAACATTCAGTACACACAGTACGCCAACTGTTTGTATGGTGCATGTGCTGTGTAATCTACAGCCACGGTGCTTGTATAGTGTAGGTTCCAGACAAAAACAACAGAGTCCTGTTAGGTTTGTATTCTGTCTTCAGTGTAGTGCAGGAGATGACATTTTGTGCTTTTTGAGCCTGCATATCACTGGGTTTTTTCAGTGTTTATGTAATTTAACAGCTACAGACTGCAGTAAGCTATGTAAAGGCCAAATCTACCAAACTAAATAGCTGGTACTAGTGAAATAAACCATAACACAGTTATCACAAGTGGTACATACTTATCTGTGGTTGCTTGTCTTTTCTCTTCTGAATGTGTGCATGTATCTCTATAAGAAGGTTTGACCATCAGTTGTTCCAACACGATATGTTAAGCATGTCTTGATGCAGTAGGCCTCATGCAGCAACATTCTCGTAAATTTCTTTAATTTAAATATGGGGAATCAACTCTGGATGCAGTTAATGTTCTTACCGTCCAGATCCGCTCTTATCCAGGTGTACTGAATGTGGAATCTCACTTGATTGTAAATGGGATGGGCGTGGCTGACTGTTTGTAATTGGCTTATGTGACCACACCCACTAAACACCATAAAAGGGCATGTGTTGTGTAATGTGCAAACAGCTGACTTTGGGTTAGCAGTTTCAGAGGTGCCATCAAAAAGGGCAGTAAGAAAAAGAAAAACTTTAGCTGGAGTGAAATTGAAATACTTTAAAGCAGCGTATGACTTTCATCACTAATTTTTCTTCAAATTTGTAAAACCCCAGTGATAGCCTAATTATCACTAATACATTAATCTTTCCGTGCTTACACACCTAAACCACTTCCCTCATGGTATACAACTTCACAGATGACTCTATCACTAGCAGTCGTTTGTTTACATACCAAACCAATACGTCACTCGGGCCTTTTTGGAAATTTTGTCGCAAAGTGCATTGTGGGAATGGAAATTCCATGCAAATGCAGCAGTAATAAACATGGAGACAACAAGCAAAGAAGCCGCATTATGAACAATTTATGTGTTACAATGCAGTATAACCTTCGAATTAAAAATATAAATAGAAGAATGTTTATTTTTATGTTTCAGTGTGTCTCTCTCAAATACCAAGGAAAGAAAAAAATCCTCAAAATAGAAGAAGTCAGAGATCTGTGCATTGATGTATTGAAAACGATTAACATCACATAATTGTGATATTATGGTACATTTCAGACCTAAAATCCAAAAACAAAACAGAGTTAACCTGTTGGTCAATTTCTTTTCCACCCTTGGCTTTTCATTCTGTGTGTCTTCCTCTCCCTCCTTCACCAAGTCTCATAATTGCTTTAGGACTCTGTGGATCCGCTCCTGAATTCAAAGGTGGGGAGTAATAATTGGATTTGCAGCAAACATGCTGAGCTGTGTTGCTCTCACTGTCCGCTCCTTTCCTCAGGGCTACACACTACACTCTTTATATCGGATTCATGCACTTAGAAAAGGGGATATGCAGTGGGACCCCATATAGGATATACTGTCTGTAAGTCTATAAGTGTATGTCTCTGTTGCAATAAAGGGGACAAACTTTACAGGAGTGGACATGGTAGTGAACACAGTGGCTTTAAAACATCGACCAACACACCTTTAAACCTCCAATAATCTCATGAAACTGAAAAGAGCAAAGAAATCCAAAGATGTTACCGAAGCCATTTTTTTTGTGTCGCTGTTTAATTTTGCTCATGTGACTTTTATTCTGTGTGGCGCGGTGGTGCAGTGGTTAGCATTTTAGCATCTGTGTCTGGGTTTCCGCCCGTGTACTCCGACTTCCTTCCTCCGTCCAAATATATGCACCTTAACCCTTTATAGGGCACTCATAGAAACTCTCTGAAATTCAAGGACATAACAATACTTTATTACTTCTGTGAAATTTTGCAAAATGTTTTATTGTCATGTAGAAAATCAAGGACAGTGAAGTTACTGTATTTGGTTCTTTGCCCATATGTGGCAAAAATTTTAAAAATAAAAAAATCCAAGAAGCATATATAAAAAATACAAGAAAAATACATATAGGGTGAAGGGAATATGTATTTTAGAACATTAAAACATCACTTTTAGAACATTCTAACATCATAATTGCTGATCCAGACGTCTGTCAACAAACACATTATCCCTTTGAACATCATTATCATTACTTCATGGTATCTAACAAAGCAGTTACACTCACTGTTCATGCAGAGGTGGACCTTACAGACCCTGTAGACCACATTTGACCGGAGATTGTTGCCTCACTGTCCTCACTGTAACTGTTGCTGTCTTGTAATGTGTGTGGAAATGACCAAATATAGTCACTTGCCTAATAAAGGGTTAATAGGGTAAATGGTCAATCTAAATCACCCATAGGTTTGAATGTCAAAGTGAATAGCGACATGTCTATAGACACGTCCAGGGTGTACCCTGCCTTCTCTGATTGGTCGCTGGGATAGGCTCTGGCTCCCCCCTCGAACATCATGAGGACTAAGCAGCTCAGAAAATACATGGATGGACCTTTATGGTCTTTGAAAAGACGCTTTCTCAGGTACTTCATCTGTGTACAAACCGTGCAGAAGATCTAAGCCAGGGCTCCTTAATGAGAAAATGTATGCATTTGTGCATGTGTGTATATACAGTAGAAGACATAAAAAGCAACACAGATAATATGTGTGTGAGCTTTTTTTCTCTTCAGGCCTGACAAGATGTCTGTAGCTGCAGGTGACGAGTCTTGGCTGAGACCCCCGTGCTTTCTCCTCCACAGACTTAATACGGCCTCACATCAAAGCTTAGATCCCAGAGTGTGCGTTGTTTGTGTGCATGTGTGTGGGGGTCAGCGTCTGTTTGCGTGTATTTGGGGTTTTGTTGCTAAGCAGTTGTCCACACAGTTAAAGGAGAAAAGTCTCTGTAATTTTGTCTCCTTCACATCAATGCGTTTTTCTGAAATGTGATCACAGGCAGATGTCATCAACATTTTTTAAAGTTCTTGAGGACTAAATGAAGAGAGTGTCTCAGGACATTATACAGTTACACATAATATATCACTCAGCACTATATCCTTCTCCTTAATACATCGCCTGTGTGCCAGTGATTCATTTTGAAACTCAATTATTTCTTGGCACCTAGATGGAGGTCTGCACAATGTTTTATGTGTTACTTTTTATTAGACCATCAAAACTGACTAAAATAAGTTTTTTAGTCATTTGACACCAGATAACAGATTGCGGTTTGTACTAACAGTAATATGTACTGGCAGTAAGTTTGTTAATTTTAGATACAAAGATATAAGGATCTAGTGTAACTACTGCCATGGACAAACATTTTGGAGATATATTGCTGCCATCGCATTTTCCTCTTAAAATGGTGCATTTTGTGAATTCGATATGTTTTCTAGTGTCAATAAAATATGGGTTTATGAGATTTGCAAATCATCACATTGTATATTTGTATTTTATATAGCATCTCAAAGTATATGTAATTGGTGCTGCTGTTCTTGTTAATAGCAAAGTTAATCCTTGTATTAGGTTGAAAAATACACACTCCACATACACTTAAAAAAAAAAAAAAAAAAAAAAAGCTCCTCTCTGGGGTCAGAGACATATAGCAATATCTCTAAATAAGTCATGCCCAAAAACAAAGAACACTGGTCATTGTGCTTGTTACATGGTCTGTTATTGGAAATGACAAATGGTCTTTCATGTCTCCTTAACTTCCTTTGCTGTTAGTTCATATTTACTCTTGGGCCTTGCAGGTGCAAGTCCATTCCATTACAGGGCATTCTTCTGGGGACAAGGGGACTTAGAAACAAGAAAATGCATTGTAATACTGTAGTGGCCACCTACGGTAAGAGACTGTTTAGCTTGAGGCTATGTCCTTAGGACATAGTACATTAATCCTCAGCGGACATTTGTCCATGAAAGATTTAAATAGACGATAGGTCCATCAAAAAACTCTTCTCAAACAAGACACTGTAGGTACGGAACGGCATGTGTATATATGTCATATGTCTCTTAACCCTCTGCTGTGTCAGAGATGTTTCACCTTGCACCAGGAACATTCACACACAGACATATACTAACAGACACACACCGAGACCACAAACACACATGAAGACTGGACAGGTGAATAAAGAGACTGCTTTATAGCCCTTGTCACTTCCATTCATATCATACCTGACAGTATACAGCAGTGTACAGAGACAATCCCTTACCCTCTAACGGAGCCACTGCAGAGGACATCATTTTCTGTGTGTCTTGAATCAGCCTCCACTTTATAATTTTGACAGTTCTATCCTTGAGGGTTTATCACTTTAAATTTGGAAAAATATTTCTTAAAGTCTTAATGAAACATGTCTACGAAATATATGAATAATGCAACATAAAACATAATATTCATATGCATTTTCTTGTGCTAATTAAGTTACGGAGTGAATTTTGCTCGTGTATAATTATGGCATATATTTTGAGATGAACATTGTTTAGTGTTTGAACATGTTTTTACACAAAAATTCACCCGAAAATTCCGAACCTGTTTTGGTTGAGTGACGTTGATCTCCCCTAATGTTAGTTGCCCAGATGACCTCTTAGTCGCCGGCAGACGGCAGTAAGCAGAGTCGCCTCAATACCAAATTATTTATAAGCTGCACACAAGCCAACCACCCCCACCCTTGTACTCTAATTTGGCTTCACTAAAGTTGGTGTGTTGCTCTGTGTGACTGCATATATGCATGTGTACATGCATTTACTTGCTCCTGTAGGTGTTTGCATAAATGTGTGATTAATTTAAGTGGTTTAGCTGCCATAGTATCTTAATGCAGCAACAATGGTCCAATGAACTTTTGATCCACTAAATAGTTAATGAGTGATTTGATTAGGACCAAGAGGCCCCCCCTTATTACTGCAGATGAGATCAGTGTCTGGGTCATAGCAGGAAGAGGATACCAGGGTGTCTGACAGAGACTACATTTTTACATCATAAAATGCCAATGCCCCGTTGAGCACTATAGTTATACATGTTCCTCGTACTGACTTGAGTAACCTGTGGTACATACATAACATAGACACCGACTTTAGAGACCATTCAAATGGCAACCACTATGTTTAAGCATGCAGCAAGTTCTTGCAATTATCAAATTAGCATAAATGTTGAATGTGTTACATAATCCTTTTTTTAAAACAACTTTTCTTACACTTTTGAAAGGATGGAAGATGCTTTTAGGACAGACATTGTAGTAATGCACGTATCAAATGACCTGTCAGACAGTTCCTCCCCATTTCCCTTCATTAACTGTATAATTGTCATGTGCACACACCAACACAGACACACACGCCATCTCAGTACACCTATAAGCAAGGCTGAACAGCAGCCACAACAACAAGCACTAATGTCATGCCGTCCTCCTCTCTGCTTCTTTCCCCCCTCCACTCAATAATTCAGTGCAAGGTGTCAGACAAAGCTGCCCTGGCTCATACAACCCCTGTAAAAGACACCACCGCTTGCTTCGCTGATTTACATCTCTACCCCCCACCACCTCCTTGTCACAATTAAACATTAGGCTACGTTAAAACACCAGGCAAAAGTGCCTAAGATGTGTTTCTTTTGGCTCATATTTGGCTCGTCTGTATTCGGAAAAGTGCGAATTGCATTATTTACCTGGAATTTGATCTTTTTGTTTCTGTTGGGGGCCACTTATTGCATCATAAATCACATAAAAGGACACATTTTTTTGCAACAATCGTATCAACATTTGTCATATCCTGCACTACGTGATTCAATCAGTGAATACAAACATGGAAGAGAGCTTCAATGGGGGAATTTTATTTAGTTATTGACTTATTTATATAATGGAATTCTGTATATCATATTAGAAACCAGGCAATTCATACATTTACATTACAATAGTCTCTTTTTAATACAGGTTATCTAGAAAGCAAATGGTGATTTTTCTTGCTTATAATATAACTGTGCAGCTTATGTAATTGTTAACATTCCCTTATCAGTGTATATATATAATGCTCACTCAAAATTCTTACCCATTACCCAAAAACTTTGTTTATTTCATTTACTACAATAGGTGATATAAGTACCTCTGTCAAAACAGCTTGCACAGCTTTGTTTCTGTGACTAATGGTGTGAGATTTACTCATGTATAACTTACACACTTGTCCTTGAGCAGGTAATTGGATCGTGTCTGTGACTCAGAGGTCAATTCAGTTATTGCATTTGGGTGAAAAAAAAATTGGGGTAGACAGGCATCATTTACAACGCTCACTTGCCGATGTGAGTGTTTGCGGTGGACACATGTACAGGCAGACAAACATAAGGATGGGAGGTCCGACAAGAATACACTGACGACGCAGGTACACATGTGAGCACATAAACACATGTGGTTAGCGTAAGGGCTCTGGACACACAAACGCACGTACACTGTAATCAAATCCAGTATAATGTGAGTAAAAGCCTCGCTGCCGAGAATGCAAAGTGCTGGCTCTCTTTTGGCACAGTGTAGGGACTTGGCAAGGGCAAAGAACAACAGGCTCAAGTGATGTAGCAGGTGTCTAGAGGAGAGAGAGAGGGGATCGGAGTCAGAGAGACTGAGATGGGGAGAAAAACATCTGTTGTTTCTTCAGTGGTTATTTGCATTACCCCTGTCACCTGCCAATCCCTGCTAATGGTTATAGCCTGTAATAAATGCCCACAGCGTTTTTCAAATAAAAGAAAACTCATATTTGTCTAGAATATTTATAAGTGAAAAACTTTGGAAAGCTGATTGAATTTGCGGTG
This sequence comes from Apogon talboti, assembly GCA_037367365.1. NCBI lineage: Eukaryota > Metazoa > Chordata > Actinopteri > Kurtiformes > Apogonidae > Apogon > Apogon talboti. The sequence goes on along the minus strand of JAPQRQ010000009.1, from coordinate 14,940,810 downwards.
TAACCCACAAAAACTGATCTCTAAATGTTGAATAAGTTTTGAACCACTAATCCTCTCAATACATTAAAATAATTTGGTTAAAATGCAGTTTCTCATCACATCAGATATGACCCATTTGGAGGATCAGAGGCTCTGTAGTGAATGTGGAAACACCATCATCTACTACACCTTAGTTTGACAAATAACACTGACAATTGTTTTTATGTTCACTTAATGATATATTTTGCTAGAAAAAGTCACTTTTTCTTCAGTTGTCTCTGTTTTGGTAGAACCTTTGAATTAACTCTTTGCTTTCGTGAACATCTATATGGTTACTAAGTAAATATAGGACAGTACTGGCTTTTTACTCAGATATGCAGAGGAAAATATAAGAAATGGTGATGAATCACTTAGTAAAGGCTACATGTAGGATTTAGGAGTTGTCACAAAAATAGTTTTAGGTCTTTAAAGGTTGAATTAGAAGTGATCACACCCAACAAGGCTGGAATGAACCCTTTAATGAACATGGAAATGCTTGATAAAAGATAAATAAATACATGTATGAATGGTTTGACGGCCCTGTACATTCTTTGTAATGGGGTTTTAGAATAATATAGACTTGACATTGACTTAATATCACTTATGAGCCTGACTTCTGGTGAACTCTATTGATCAGTCATCTCTGTACAGTAGTTATTCTCTATTCTGTGCCTTCACCACGGCCTCCTCCTTAACTCCTACACTGGCCCTGTGTAGCTGGTGGGACACGGGGGATGCAGGGAGCCACCCTTGACAATGATGGATTTGACAAGAGGAAAGTGTTAATGATATTCCCCCTTTGATGGCTGGGGCTACTTCACACACATTTGCATTTCCATTCATCATCCCGGCATTTATCATTATGGGGTGGCTGCCAGATCTAATTACAGTCCTGGGCTAACGGGGGTGACGCGCCTGATATGAGGGCCCCCAGCCCCTGACTCCTCTATGCTTCTTCACTTCCTCGTATTCACTCTTGTTCACTTTTATTTTTTTATCATCTCACTCTCCCTATCTGTTTTGGGTTTTTTTTTTTGTGTTATCTTCTTCGTTATCTCTGTTTACTTTCAGATTCTGAAAGTACGCCCTCCACCCCCCCCCCCTCCCCTTTTTTGTGCGCTGAAATCAGAAGGGAATCATAAGAATGAATCCAGGCAGGAAGTGCAGTCGTGTAGGACCAAACCCAATTAACTTCAGTCTAAATGAAGTAATTTGAGGCCTCTTCATTAGAATTAGCCCAAGAATAGCGAGAGGCAGGGAGAAAATAAATAAATAAGGGGTGAGATTCAGTTTCATAATACTGCTCCCTTACTTCTTGTCTCTATCTCCTTTGCCTTTTTTTTTTTTTTTTTTTGCTTTTTTTATACCTCGCCTTATTGTCTCCTCGGGGTGATTTAAGCAGTGATCCAAAAAGACCACATTAGCAGGTTAGTGATTATCCTCTTATGAGTTTATCAAGTCTAATTATTTAGGATTAACCATTTGTGACAAAGAAAGTGTTATCAAATCCCCTACACGAACATGAAAATCTAATGTTTTTGCTGTCAGGTTTTTTTTTTTTGCCATAAACTTTCAATCATCAAGCTACTCAAAACTTTTCAACACATTGTTTATTGTTGTTTGTTTTCCAGGACAAAGGCGAATACTGTAGTACCACAGGGGAGCTACAGGGTCACGGTTGGACTTCCTATGAACGACTAAAACCATCTCTCTCTATTTATCATGTACTCAGCATGATATAGGCAGGCCTGAGAAGAGTCATCCTTCAAAAAGCATGGGATGCTAACACATAGACACAACCGCACAACACAACAAAACACCGCAAAACAAAACAAAAAAGACAGCCAAAACTTCTCGACACAGCTGGTCCTACTACAATAAAACACCAAAAGTTCTGTTTTTCATCCGTTATTGGTATTTGAAGATGTAAAATGTTGCTCAATTTCAACCACGTGCAGATCAATACATTTTCTGCATGCTTTTGTACATTATTTCTCAATTTCTTGGCGATGACTGGCAACATATGGCGAGATAAGTGGTAGAAAGAACAAAAGTTTCATTACAACTCACATACATTTTACAGAAAGAAAATGACCAATACTGAACGCAAAAGGAATGTAGACAAAAATTTAAAAAAAGTGATGTTCGGTACATTTTGTTGCGTCATCTGGCTTTATACATACCACATAAATGATAAGTAAAGTTTTTCAAGTGAGAGTGCTCGCTTGCTTAAATCTTCCCATCAAGTGGTTTTTAGATGAAAAGGACAGAGTGTGTGATTAAAAAAAAAAAAAAAAAGATCCAAGTCATTTAATCAAAATTTTCTTGTGATAAATAAATGAGGTGTGAGGTTGGGTGGTGAGGGTGAACAGGAGACCTTTAGTGAGTCAACCCATGCTGAACAAATTACCAAAAGACCTAGCAAGAAAGATAACGACAGCATGAATTGAGGCAAAGCCCGGCTGGGAGGAAATGAAAGGTGCCCTGTACACAGATAACCATCGTGTCGACTTACACAGCAAATTACTGGGTTGGCTGTTATAACTGGCATTAGTTTCTCCAACGTTAGATGTAACAGTGTAGGGGTGGGACGGAACAAAAGTCAAGTTGTGAAAAAACATCTTCAACTTTGTCGTTTCCTCTGTACGTTCAGCCTTTATAGCAGACAGACCTCAGTGATAAGCAGCCGGTAACCTGAACAGCAGATAAAAAGATGTCAGACAAGGGCACACACACACATACACACACAAACATGCAAATACATACTTGCATACAGCTGCCATATGTTGCAGGAAGCCAGGGACCCTTCAAGTTGAGAGGGGCCTCTGAATTATTGATCAGTGATTAGCAAATGCAATAGAAATGTTACCCTTGATGTTGGCTGGTTGTGTTTGTGTGTGTGCCATTTAGTTATCCCTTCAAAAGTGCATTTTCATAGACATTCTTTGACTATGATATATACTCAGGGGATAGCACACAATTAAGTATGCATTTATATGAGATGGTTGTCTACATTTATCATTAATTCAATTCGTGTGTGTGTATGTGTATGTGTATGTGTATGTGTATGTGTATGTGTATGTGTATGTGTGTGTGTGCTACACAAGAGGCTACAGAGTCACTGCTGCATTTGAAGGGGGATCTAATTCATTATTAAGTCGGGGACAAAACAGGCAGTATGGGAGGCGGGTAACAGTAGGTGATTTCAGGCCTGTATTGATTACTGGCAACACCAGGAGCCAAGTGTAGTGTGACGGGTTGAACAAAACCTGCCGAACACACACGCACACACTCGCGCACACACACAAGCAGCCCATAGTTGTAGAATGGCCATTGTCATTGCCTTTGAAGCATATTGTCCATGCTGTTGTGATGCTCTTTCACTGAGGTGAGTCATTTGGCTGAGGACGGTGGCAGGTTACCTCAGTCAGGAAGTTGATTGCTGGCTAATGTGTCTCACTGTTTGTGTTTGTGGGTAGGTTACTGATTGGAGCCTATTGTTGCTGATTGGTAGGTGAGGAGCAAGAGGATCTGCAATTGTTGGCTTTCCAACAATTACTCCCAAAGTTGCAAGTTGCTTTTTTTTAAAGTAAATATTGCACCAAAAATCATCCTTGGAGGAAATATTGGGATTTGCCTATGGTGAAGGGGAGGTTTGATGGTGTCAGTGACAAAATTAATAGATTTCTAGCAAGTAAGTAAGTAAAGTTATTGTCGTTATCGTGGATATATAATAAGAGGAAAATAATACTATAGTGTTATAAACCTGTGCTGAATTTTCCCAACCACAATCCAACATAAAGGGGGGAAAAAAATAAAACATTTCGAAGCCTTAGTAAATTAGAAAATCTTACACCTTGGTTAAAATCCTTCACTTTGCGCTCACATACTATTTGACACTCGCACACTCCCAAAATGAAGCTGTAAACATAATTACAGCTCTACATGTGCCCCTTTATCTGATAAATGTGCGAAGCCTGTATTGTATTTGTGCCCCTTTTTGGAAGACGATATTAGACGTTAATAAAATTTGATCTGTGTGTTTAAAGTCAAATTGAATTATATCTGGAAGAGGATAGGGGTTGACATATGTTTCAGTATCTCCCAGAGAGTGATACATTATTCTGTAACCAATATAAAAACATAATAAAATATAAATATCCATTAATCCTCACTTTTCAACCAGTCAGACACCACACAGCCCGGCTCAGCTTCAGCCTGCTGTTAACACGTAGTGATGTGTGAGTGTATTTTGCATGAGGAGAGTACAGTGATGTGTAATATGTGTCTGTCGCTCACTGTGTGTATGCGTGTATCTGTGCGTATGTGTGTGCGCGTCTGGTTTCCTGGCCATGAGAGAGCAGTTCACACTGTGAAAGAGTCATCTTTATTATAATCTGCCAGAAGTAGTGGCAGCTTGGGAAAGGAGCTGCCACAGCTAGGTAATCGAAAGCCACTAGTCTGGGATACGACAAGGGGCACTTGTGAGACGTACCAGCACAAGCCATATGGCATACTGGCTTGGCAAAAACTGGCAAGTCTCCTCTATATAGCCAAACAAATGCCTCAAAACCACATGACAATTTGGCTTTGTTGTTTTGAGGGATAGACTGACAATGTGAGATTATCATGTTAGGGCTTCTGTCGACCACAGGAGAATTTTTATTTTCATCACTCTTCTTTTTTAACTTTGAATTATGATGGCTGTTTTTATTTATTTATTTGCGCAGAAGTACACCTTTAAAGATATTACATATCTCAGCCTGAAATATGTTTAAATGTCACAGCATGCAGTAGCTCCCTGACGTTATTTAAGGATTCAGTTTACTGTAAATAAATAGAAAAAAGGAAGAAAATGATATGAAACTTGATCACATTAGCACTGACTCTCATTTGACCTGAGCGTATTTGCTGTAAACACAAGGGTAATACAAACCAAAATAAATATTAGCATAATGCTGGGGGCAAGAGAGTGCTTTTCCCAAAGAGTGATTAAAATATGAGAACAGAACACAACACAATATGAAATCCCGTGGCGCAATGGCAGTTAGCGTAGAAAAACTCATTTCATGATAAATTAAAGAATGTGGTTTGTCTCATGAGACACCATTCCATTGTATTTATTTTATGAAAAGAAGAAAAATTGGCCTTATCATATATTATCTTAAACATAATTAATAAAACATTAATTTCCTTGTGAATATCTTTGTGTTTTTTCCCCTTTCTTTTTCTTCGCTGTAGGTTCAGTTCTCTTAAGGCCTGATTTGCATATCCCACAAACACAAACGAACATATGTTTTTAATGAAGGTTAACGGATATGTAACACAATGAGAACTACTGCGTGCTCAGAAATAAAGTTACATAAAACAAGGGTCATCTGTGTTATAAACGTATCTGTAATGATCAAATATATCATTACAATTATTACATTTGCATTTGATGAGTTATAAAAGCCATTCAATTATATATTATTTGCATCTGTTTTGAATTGGTTAAATTTAAAGACTTCTTTAAATATATGTAATAATGCTTAGTTTCTGAGTACTTAGTAACACAAAACACATTTGTTATTAGATTCTGTACTATTTCTATGAATTATGGCTGCTCTGCATTCTGTGCTTAACTGACTCCCTTTACCTACCAGGGTAGAAATGTAGTGAATAAAAATGGAGTCAATAGATCATGGGGGATACTTAACTGCAGACAGCCGTGATTATGAGGTGCGGGAATGTGCCACAAACTTACTCCAGGCCAATATGTATTGCTTACGCTTATAATAAATGTTATCTTTCTGAGGAGAAAAAAGCTGTCAAGTTGATGAAAGACACAGATGAGCATCTATATGGCTGACCAACCATGCATAGATATGCACAAATGCAGTTTCAGTGAGGAAGCGGTGGAGAGAGAAAATATGCTGCTATATCACCCCTTTCAATGAGCATGAGTAATTGTTTTGACTTGTTTGGGTCTTGATTCTCTTAGCGGTGGATTACAAAGGAACAAAGCAGGTGGAAAAAAATCTAATAAATTACTATTAAAATAACAAAGGGATAATTACACGGATTTTCCAGTGATTAACACTTTAAATAGCCCTGGCAAGATTGTAAATACATTTACCGTGTAGTGTGATTGACTGGAGATCTCTCTTTTTTTTTTTCCCTTTTCCCCATTCTGTTTTCTCTTGTCTTATCAAACTGCACACTGTGGTTTGGCTCCCAGATATTTGACCCCAGAAACAATAGAATGGGTGTGGAAAATGAATGAATACATTGTTAAAAGAGAAAGTGGTAACCGTAGCATATGGACTGCTTTACCCAAGCATTAAAAAAAAAAAAAAAAAAAAAGTTTAGGCCTCCCTTGGAAATTGTCACATGACCCATAGTCAGCTTCCTAAAGCTTCTGCAATTTGATCTATGTACACTTGAATCATGAGTCTTCCACAGGTATTCTATGCAAGATGGCTGACACTGTAACCAGGCCCAACAGAGTCATGCAATCCTATTTTGTCCTTTAAATGTTATAATGACAGTGCTTAGACAACAACAAGACATCCTCTGCCTCTCCCTGATCTATTATCTAGGCCTGGATCTTAGCTAGGGGTGTTAGAAGCTGTACCAGTTGTTTGTAATGAATATGTCTACTTTGCCCAACGTATCAAATAGCAGTGTTAACATGACGTAGAGAAAACATGAGATGGTCTGGAAACCAAAACCTGTGTCTGAATATCACCGTTGTCCTTCTCTCTCCTCACCTGGCTTAAAGGATCATTCATGTAACCTCTCATGACTAATAGGAATTAGTTGGTCTCCACGTCTCAAACATCACAGTGGAAAGAAATGAAAGAGAGGGAGGCCTGACGGCTCTGGATTCAATCGCACTGGACAAGAGTTGTATTTCCTACATGAGATGTGAAAATGTTCCTTAAGTTAAAACAGGTCATTCGTGTTATGCGGGATTATTATGGTATGGTTTTGTACATGCCATTTGACAAATATAAAGTCAAGTACAAGAGCTTGTTTTGAAGAAGTGTTGTGTTAAATCAAGTTGAAGACCAGGCCTAGACTGGTGCCAAGAAGGATTATGGCTGAGATTGCTCGAGGAAATGCCTCAGGTGAAAAAGACACTGAAAGAAAGAAAGAAAGAAAAAAAAGACCCGTTGGTTGGTTACAGAGGCAGCCATAAGCTTTTGGTTAGAATACCTGAAAATATGTTCTGTCTTTTTTTTTTGAGTGGGAAGACAAATTTTAGGGTAATATGGTAATTAAAAAAACAAAAATATTAAGAAAAATTGTATTCATTTGTTTTGCTATTATTGCCTTTATATATAGTAACCAAAAACAGCAGTGGTGTGAAAGTAAACCAAAATAAGGTGCACATGTACTGAAATATAACCAGAGGAATGTGAAGCCATGCACTTAATTAAATTAACTTTGATCCTCGTTTACCTTGACCATAGCATGTTAATATTAAAGAATATATTACTAATTAACATAGGTCATATGCATACTATATTATTATTATGCCGCGGGCCATGATAGGAGTCCCATGGTGATGAATTAAAGCAGTTTTCCTATCTCTCTGGGCAGCCAAGTGTGAAGTGGGAAAGGTATGTGTGTGCCTATAAGAGCCATTTGAGTCATTAACCAAATGATCACATGACTGGAGGACAAAAAAAAAAACAAAAAAAAATGTAAAGTGAGTGTTTGGTCAGCCTTTACTGTAGCCACATTTAATTACAGCAACACTGGTATGAGCTGAGATTAATTAAAAAAAAAAAAAAAGACTCACCAAACACATATATATTTGAAATATGGTGAAATAATCAAAGAAACATAAATTAACATTACCTAAGAAACTGACTTAATACCCACCGAAATGAAAAAGTTACAATAAAGTTCAGCTTTATCCACAAATAACTGCTCTTCTGTGGCTTGCTCGTCCCTGTATATGCTCGCAGCACTTTAACCAGGGACTCCCTGTCCTGTTCTGTGGCGCTCAGGCCCCAGGCCAGCCCTAGAGGAGCGTTGCATCCAACATCAGGAGATAAATACGTCGTCCCCAGTAGGATTATTTCTGCCTGAATACAGAACAGTAACAAAATGTTCTCTATAATGTTGAAAGTAACTTGAAACACATTAAAAACTTGAAAATTATTCCCTCAGTGCAAACAATATGGACTTTTTTACTGTAAAATAATTTAAAAAATGAACACTGTACATTCTACAACTATTTTGATGTTGCTATTGAATTTTAATTGTGGTTTCATACAAAAAAAGCTTGATTTTCAGCACTTAAAAACACTTTGTGACCCTTAAGAGTAAAACAAAATCTTCATCTTTTCTTTAGCTTCTACAGTCCAAAGCGACACCGGTATTTTTCAATGAATGACTGTTTTGAGAGAAACTCCAACACTGCTAAAACTAGTTATCGTGAATCTACAGTTGTAATTAACCACAAAAACTTTGCTTTTGATGCTTAATAATGCCTTGGTGTATCATCAAAATACAATCACGATCATCCCAATACAATCTTTTTATAATTCTGTTTATTTATGTCTACTCCAGTAATTTCTTTACCCAGTTAAACCCAGAGAAGAAGATAACATGTCCCGATGGAACCACTTTTCTTTGCCTTCTTCTTAATTTGAGCTGAAAGGAAGAATGCATGTTTTCTCTGTATTGCACCCATCCTGCATTGTGAATATTTGCATTTTTGTAACAACAAAGCCTATCAATGTCAGATCACACATTGCTGGATGTTGTTTGCCGATGTAATGAACATGCCTCTGAAGTTCTGAAATAAGACTCATATTCCCATTCAGGGAGATTCCATTTTAACTCATGGAAAGCTAATGTATTGCCCTCAAAGAGCAACAGTGTAAGCCAGTATTATTTGTGCTCATCGTCTACGGATGTTTGATTGTAAGAAAAATCATTATTTTTTTTGTTTTGTAAAAGAATACAGTGTTATAAAGTGACAGTGTCATGTGATTGACAAGTCGATCAAATGTGTCGTAGTAATCATATAATCAGGTACAGCTATGCTTGTGTACAGGGATTCAACGGTACATGAATAAGCCTCCAGAAACAAGATTGGTCCATAAGGTTGTTAAAATCTGATCTACATCAAACTGAACTATATATTAACAGAAGGAATAAACAGTTTAAAGAAGTATTTGTAGCAATAATATGCTGTGGAGGAAACAAAACATCACCCACATTAACCCATAAAGACCCGAACAGCTACAGACAATCAAACACATCCACTGATCTTAAATGTTTAATATCTGTTGATCCACTCATCCTATCAATACATGTAAATAATTGGTGTAAAATGCAGTTTGTCATCTTTTCATGGTCATGGATATGACCCATTTGGATGTTCAGAGGCTCTGTAGTGAACGTGGAAACACCATCACCTTCTACAACACTGATTCACCAGAAAAACCCATGGAGTTGGATCAATGACAGTGGATGGATACACTTGTTTTTATGTTCAATTATTGATATCTTTACTGAAAAAAATTACTTTATTCAGTTTTTGCTGTTTGTGATCTGATAACCCTCAACTTTAATTTCAACTTTTATGAAAATCTACATGATCAATAAATTAATGTATGGGAAAATGTCTGATTTTTACAGAAAATAATACTAAATATAAGGGATAATATTATAATAAATGGTGATAAATCACTTCAGAAAGAATAAATAGAGAGAAAAATTCATTTGGAAACTGCCACAAAAGTAAAACTTGGTCTTTATGGGTTAAGTTTTTCATTAAAATATAGATAAAAAATAATACCAAGCAAACATAATAATGATATGAGACACAATTCAGTGTATACATCATCATGGCAAATAATAACCAAAATCTATCAAGGCTATTTTTATTGTAAGGTCAAGATTTTACGGTACCACAAGGAGAACTGCAACAAATCTCTCTTGAGCACACGCTTGAGGACAGTAGGAAAGGAAAGGTTTTAGTGGGAGGAAATCTCCAAAAGAACTAAGCTCAGGGAGGGCAACCGCTTACCTCAGAAGAAGAAGAAGAAACAGCAAACATAGGACTGGTTAGTAAGATAAGACATGGATCTGGGACATCTAAGCAAGCCTAAGGTTTATTAAAAGGAAAATTATAGTTTCTTGGTCCTTAAGGTCTTTGATACGGTTCAATAAGACTTGAGTTTGACGACTAAAAGCTTTCCCCCTCTTTTATTTATTTATTTCTTTATTTCCATTGAACCAAAAACTGGAGAATTCCTGGGGTCTTAAAGCTCTGTGTCTGAATACTCCAATATCCACCATCAGCGTGTGTTTTCTATATGTGATTTTGTCTTCCAGCAATTTAATATAGTATTATGTTCACTGTCACTTTCATGTCAGTCTGTCTGGGTTCATCTTACATCCAATTATCTTTACATTCCTAAAAGATCCCTAGCATTACACCTATTACTACATAAAAGAAATGGATAAAGTAACCATGACATCACCCATTGGGTTTTGACTACCATTCTGACGCCTTAGGTTTGTATTTTTCTTGTCAGTATCGTGGCTTTTTAATACATAAGTGACCATATTTGGACAATAGGGTAGAACGTGGGTTGATATGGGAAATAATAGTTGAACTCAACTCTCCTGACAGCACATGGATCATAAAACGTCTGCATAGCATCACTTGTGTTACTCATCAACCATAGCTTTAACCCATACAGACCCAAACGTCCACCAGCAACCAAAAGTATCCACTGATCTATAATGTTTAATACCAGTTGATCCACTCATCCTATCAATACATGTAAATAATTGGTGTAAAATGCAGTTTGTCATCTTTTCATGGTCATCAGATATGACCCATTT
>JAPQRQ010000009.1:14917935-14928383 GCA_037367365.1 Apogon talboti | reverse complement strand
ATTAATAATAATCTATAAACTGTCCATACTTTGCTATTTCAGAAGTGTGTATCAAACTGGTAGCCCTTCGTATTACTTAGTACCCTTGAAGTAGCCCCCAGTTTCAAAAAGGTTGGTGACCCCTGTACTACATATTCCAAAACCTGTAGGAAAGTAAAATTAAATAAATGAATGACTCCTGTAACAGTACACATTGACTAAGTATTTCTTGGGCAAGGATCAGTGGAAATTGGAGCAGATACTTTTTGTAGCCAGCATCTAGTGGCTGTCAGCGGAATTACACTTTTATGCAGCTTGTGCACTGGCTTCACTTTCAGGCCATTGTTGTTGCCGTTTAGTTTGCACCTGCTTCCGAATGTAGTTTCCATCACAGACGTCAGCTTGCCGTGATTCTAATTTCAACACACACGTAAAATCCAGAGCAAGTGGAAAAGCATCCTGACGTGGGAGCATTTTCCGCGAGCAGTGAGCTGTAACGAGTGCGATCTCAACCATCCCTATGCTTTCTCAACACTCACGAATGGACTTTTGAGACTCTGGAGAGCGGATGTCTGCTATATTAATGGTTATTCTGAACACTGACTGTGGTCTTTGACTGGCTATTACGTTGTTTTCAACACTCAGAACTCATCCACATCATATTTTATATTTTACACAACACAATGTAAAGGTTAGTATAGTTACTCAAATGAAAGACATTGCAATCTATTTACTTGCTACCTTCGCAACACCCTTTTACATATCAGGGCTTTTTAAAATTTGATTCCAACAGACAAGTTAACTGCCATGTTATGTTGGCAGTAAAACAATAACCCTAATATTAACAATGTGGAGAAAAAAAGGTATAAATTGTGTAAAGTCTCAAAACTCACCTTGCCAAATGAGCAGTCTTAGAGCGTTTGTAAGCGCACAGGGGGAATTGGGTTTGTGCTCATCACAGTCTAATACTCGTGGGACCACATTTGTGCACGCAGAGCAGAAACTCTTCCTCGTGAGGATGGTTTTTTCCGCTGGCGAACACTGTTTTGTGCGCTCACAGAGCAGAAACGCTCCTACGCCGGGATGGTTTTCTGCTCACGGATACTGTTCATCATACATCAGTTTCTTATTTACAAAAGGAAGCAAAGTATATTCACTTCCACGTGTGATCTCATCCCTTAAAATGAGTTTCCTCCCTCTTTTGTCACTTAGATACATAGCTCCACTCATCTGGCTGGATAATTTCAATTACAGCTTTCCAAACAACTTGCTTGTGTTGTTATGACTGAAGGTGCCAGGTGTGCATATTGATAGCAACTGATTTCAAACTCACAGAAATACATACTTACATGAATTAAGAGCCATAAATCATTAAAACACTTTTAAATGTGTTTTCATTACACATACTGTTAGCGCGTTCTTTATCAATCTAAATAATCATCTTTAATCTCTTGTCTTAGCTTATTTCCGGCCTCTGTTTTTTCATTCCTCACAGATGTATAAAGAATTGAGAAATAATGCTTGTTTTTTTGCAGCGTACCTATACTTTAACCAGCCTCTTTATCTCAATAATAGAGATAGTTTCCCTGAAATCACAAAACATTAATAAAAGGGAAGTCCCAAAGCCATAGAAATATAGTATATTACTTATACCTTGCAGTTTATAAGGCCAATCTCTCCACTGATGTTCATACTGTGATCTGCTCTTTAGACAAGACTCTCCACTACTGTACATAACACAGAGCCCTTAATAAGTCTGTCTGCGCCATTCCTGATAAAGACGTATCCTTTATAATCCCCCTTTTCCCATTTATTCCCACAGCAGCAGGAAAGGAAAAACGCTATAAATGCCAAACAAATGCACCAATTGCATTCTGAAAGTGATAAATATTTCAGAGACGCTGAGAACGTATTTAAACTACGTTCAAGGCTTCCCCCTCTTGTGAGATTATGATCCTCCTCTCGCCTTTTAGAGATAATCAATGAGTCCTGCTACAGCCTTCTTTGAGTGTTGAATGGTATAAAACGAAGTGCAAGTGTGCGTGCGTGTGTGTAATGAATGTCTGAGATGTGGCACGCTGTGAGCGCCATTAATCTACATGTTCTGGAAATATAACCAATTGTCAGACAAAAGCTCAGAGATATTTCATCACCTATCCAATTGGATTTTACCAAGATCTACAATTCATTTGCGATGTAATGCACCCAATAAAAATGTAGTCTGACTGCTCTGTTGATTGTGAAATAGCTTAATGTTTCCATAGCCAAAGTGATATATACCACCTCTTTTAAAACTGAAGTATTACTGCATTTTCATGTGAAATATTACAGGTCACAGATGCGCAAAAGCTCTCACCTCTTCTGTGTAATATTATAGTGACACTACACAGATGAAAAAAATTTGCAATTGTGAATTTAAAAAAAAGAAAGAAAGAAAAATAAAGTAACGTAGTCGGTCAAATCAGTGGATGGAACAGTGCAACAACAAACTACAAAATTAAAGCAAATAATGTGAGCTAATTTTCTTAAGTGTTTTATACATATTTCTTCTGATATTAGTAAATCTGAGTGTAATCTCTGCAATTATGTGGCTAATTTTGGTGACTTTTATGACATATTTGTGACATTCAAACACTGTATAGAGTGTGATTTTCAACACACATCATCAACTGTATGTAGGAGTAACTGAATGTATGAAATTTGCATTAAGGAAACAGAAATGAAATAGAATTAGGGTATTTAAAACTAAAATGTCTTTACATTTTATTTAACCAGGAACATTTCCTCAGCCTTTCTCCCTTTCTTTATTACTGAACGTCTCTTTTCATTTCAGTCTACTCTCTTCTCTCACATCCACACCTCCCACCTCCACTCTCTCTCTCTCTCTCTCTCTCTCTCTGTCACCCTGCCTACAGTATGTGTGTATCATTAGCTCCTTTTCTCCATTATCTGCAGCCATCTAGTGTCGGCTTTGTGCCCTAGAAATTATGCTGCCTTTCCCTGCCAGCTATCATTCTTTCACATTACAGATACAGTAGCGCTGTTCTCACAGTCAATTTAAAACTACATTGATACCAATCCGTTAATACCACAATGGTGGGCAATTTCCATGCAAACACTGGCTGTTTGATTCGGTCTTATAAGGGTGTAAAAAGATGGCAGAAAACATTACAAGTAATGCTTCATGGTAGTAAAAGTTATGGAAATGTCATGTAAAACATTTTTTCTTTTTTTCCAAGACAAAATATCTGTCTGCATGTGAAAGGTCAGAATGGATGAGAGAGTCAGAAAGTCAGCCAGACGTACCTGGGGGACTGAGAGCACAACCTGACAGTGAATGCAAACATTACATTCACTGATATTTGTACTGTTCTCTCCCAAGCTGGGACAGACAGTTAGTAATAACTGTGAACACCTGGGCAGCCTCCAGGCTCTACACCCCAGCCCCTGGGGCTCTTCACCTGGGACAGGAGGCCCTGTGCAGCTTCCCTTTACCGCCTGAGAGCTGCCTGGAGCAGGCAGATTATCACTGGTTGCCCAGGAGGGACATGAGGCCTGGAATTCTGTCAATGTCTTTTACATTAATCATCAGAACAGAGTGACAGTGCAGTAAGAATAGAGATATATATCACTGGTGTACCACAAAATCCTCCCACAGTATCAAAAAGTCAACTTTTCCAAAGTTACAGTGCTACCTTTATGATCCATCTACACACTTTTTTTTGGCATGAGATGTAATTTTTTTTTTATTTGCGACTCAACGGGACGTGCCTTGACATATCACACCGCAAGAAATCTATACTGTGGAGTTCATCAGCAGGCATGCAGAAACATAACACATTAATGTAGTAATGCAAGAAGAAAGCTGCAGGCCTACCATTAATATAATTCAAACAATGCCGTCTAATGTTGCAGAGTGTTTTCTCTGTCAATCATGTTAAACGTGAAAGTTTAACAACACATTTTTTGTGAACTGTGTCATTAGGAAGATTCTGTTTAGAAAGCTGTTGGGTGTGTTGACACTTAAGAAGTTGAAAGAGGAGATGCATTCCTCTTCAACGCCACAGATAAAAGAAGATCAATAGCACTTTGCAGTCTGTCGTACCTTAGCTTTTAGCGTTACACGTTTCTTTGAGCTTTACTTCTGACACATTTAGTCAGGTAGGAAGGAAAAGGGAAAAATCAAAACAGTTTTTGACAGTCTTAGCCCCACACACGGATTCAAGACATATCTGGTCAATTTCAATCAATAAATAAATTATGTGATTAGGAAAACACAGGGATTAGATAAATAAGACGCCAAGTTTACAGATAAATCTCAGTCCAGGTCCAGAATTCATGGAAGTCCTTGTCATGTGGCCTTGCTTTTAATATTTTTCAAAATGCCGGAGAGCAGAAAATCAAAATGAGCACATATATTTGGACATAACTCGCGCACACAGAAAATCCACACCAACTTGTTTGCCCATATTGACACAAGGCATTCAGAGCCAAATGAAAAACTAATTAAATGAAAACATGTGCTAAGCTCAGTGGTGTATGGGATTCTACTGTACACACAGGGCTCTGTTAGACATTTGTAACTTAATTCTGTTATGTTTCAATTACCAGACGCACCTTTGGAGTCCACGGGAAGGTTAAGCAAACATGACATGGAATATACTTAGGCTTTAGGTGCACACACTTCCAGCCTAAATGCTCCTATCCTCCTATTTAATTAAGTTTAAGCCCAGACTTACAGTAAATATGAGCTAGAGGTTGTTTATGAGGGAACTAGTAATTTGGGTTATGGCCTCTAAGCTTTAAGGTCATCCAGAAGTTATTTTCACAAAGAGGTGACTTCATTATCATGTTACCCATATGTTTTATCAGAACTGTAAATGTCCCGTTTTCCCCAAATATTCTATTTTACAATCCAGTAAATTGTTTCATTTATAATTAAGCGAAAAATCCAGCACTTAGTAAAGGAACAAACAGAGAAGAAATCAGTGGTAAACAATTGTTTTTGAGCTCACAAACGCAGCTGCCATATGATGCAAAGTCAAACGTCCAAGTCATATTTCAACAAATCAGATGATGTCAATAACGCAACACAAACATTTATTCTGCTGTCCTCCTGCTCAGGTGCGCATATCTCAATATTCCAAATACATTGCCATAGGCAAATTATTTAGTCCTAAAACACTCATATTGTATTGAATAATTGATTATACGTCTGGCTAAGGCTATTATATGTTTACACGTGCCTGCCTTTTCTTGTTTGGATAGCCTTCAAAACCTTTGCAGGAAAAAGGAAATGAGAGACCACCAACGTTTCATGACTTGGTCTTGAGGGTGAAGATTGTGAAAGATACAAAGAGCCGATTTCTTCCTCCAGACGTGACATAACATGGATAGTAATATATGCAGCTTAATTTTTTACAACGGTTTTATGAAAAATATGTCACAATAAGTAACTCAATATGTGTTAAAAAAAAAAGAAAAAAAAACCCTACTAAAGTAAAGCAACGTAACTGTCTTTGATGTTTTATGGATAGTTCTTATATTTAAGTGCATGAGAGCTGAATAAATCAATTTCTACACACAATAACTTCACATTTGGAATCAAGTCGTGCACGTTATCACATTTATTTTTTCATGTTAATAGCTCAAAAAAGAGCAATATCAAAATCCTACTCATCATTTTAGGTTGGCTGAAGTAAATTACCTCGACAGTCTCGTTGTATATACATTCTATGAGGTCTAATTCTTTGCTGTCCTTTTTCCTGCTACTACAGAGCTTGTGTTTCCCCCTTCCCGAGCTAGAAGGGGGAGATAAATGTGATTTAAATTAATAGCCGCTACTAAATAACTCCTCGGCTGGTAAACGATGCATTCATCAGATACAGACAGCCAATATCCTGTGATTCATGGCACTCCTTACCACGTGAAGGGTGCCAACAAAAATTGTTATTACTTTTTAATAAAGTGTACCAGTCACTAATCCTCTCATTTATCAGTGGAAGGCAGTTGGTATGGAGCAAGATGGTGTGAAACGGTGTGCCTGGCTGCTCTGATGAAGAGGAATGGGAATAACATTGTAGAATAAAGATGTAGTCAGTGTAGAAGTGTTAAGTTTATAATGCAACCTTCAATACTGCAGTTTTCATGAGTCACAAAGGCAAAGTCATGATTAGAGACATGATGCTCAAAAAACACTCACCCATACTAATATATTTGTGTCTGTACCAGTTTTATATGTGGATATGGACAGGGTGATCCCAGAGATAAATCTAGAAAAGCTTCAGGACCACATACATATATGCTGACTCAAAACACATAGGACAACATCAAGAAAGAACATGATATTTGGAAGGAAAATTATAATTTTACTGTGAAATAACTGTTGTTGGAGATGATTGTAAAGCATTTTCACCTGCTGTGTGCACCCTGAAATTATGTGATATGTGTGTATCCTGAAATGATTTAATAGGTATGATAAAGTTACACTTAAATGCAAACATGTCCCCCTTTTTTCCCTGTAGCACCTAATAAGTCTTGCGGGATACAATAATATGACTTGCACAAGTGAGGGTTTTAAAATTTTACAGAGATTTCAGTTTCAATACGCTGACTACGAGGCATAACAAGTGTCTGCTATGTAGCACAAATGTTTCCAAGGATTATGTCCACTGTGTTCACAGCATAAAGTGAAAGCACCACCCACCACCTCAGGATAAAGCCATCACTTTGAGGTACAGTGATTAAAGACTGTGTCTTGACCTTGTATCCTTGACTGAGATAAACCCTCCAAAATTCTTAAAACAAACAAGCCACAGCTTTGTTAATTTAGCCTTCCAGCAGAAGCACTGAGGCTGTTGAATCAGCCACAGATGATTCCCCTTGTGTATGGGCCAATGTTAAACCCCAAGAACAGGTAACAGTCAATCCATTAACCTTAGCTTTTAGCGACTGCTCCATGTCACTACCTCTGAGTCTTGCACACACATACAAATGTGCACATTGCCACTTGGACACACACACACACACACACACACACACACACACACACACACACACACACACACACACCCCCCATCCCCCGCCTTGATACATTTTTTTAATAGTTGCTAGGCAAAGACTTGAAAAGGTCAGTGCAGCTCCTCTTGACATTGACTCTGCCATTGTAATAATAAGCTCTTTTCCCTTTCTTTCCTCCAACATCAACAATACCCTATCACTGAGCCTGAAGCCATCCATCCACTTCCCATATGTTGGCTTGGTATGAACACACACACACACTCACACATTTAATATATACTAAATATATCGGAACATAAGCTTGCACAGACACATGAGGCGCAAATGAACATCCAGTATGTGGAAGCACAGACAGATGTGCACACACACGAACACACATACATCACCCCCCTGCCTAAGTGCATGTCAGCAGCCATCTTCAGCTAGGTAATATGAAAGGGCTTCCAAAGGCAGGGGTCATGTTAAATTGTTACGCAAATGTTATTCCTCAATTATCCTTCTGAGGGAAATGTCAACCGCTTCAGGGGGAATCAGACTGGACCGAAAGAGTGTGTATGTGTCTGTGTGTGTGTTGCCTCAGGCCAAAGAGACAAGTATTCTAACTTCCCACTGCCCACTCTCGTCCCCTCTTCTTCCTCATATGAGCGCTAACGCACTCAAATAAGGACTTGATTACAAACTTGCTAAGGCAGAAAGTGGAACTATTGTAAGAAAAAACAGGGCGGCAGAAAAAACAGGAAGCTGGAATTCTTTCAGGAAACGTTTTAATATGTATGTAATACTAGAGCTTGAATTAATAAAGCTTTGTTATTATTTTAGGACCTCATATATTTCCATCACAGGCCTTTCTACTACTTTTCTGCAAAGTAACAAATATAATAACTCTCGATGTCTATATATATTTCAATTGATTAAAACTGGTGAGGTGAAATACTTGTTGCTAATGGATATTTCCTCCTGCTGTATATTTATTTATTTAGAAACTGTGATAAGAACCTGCCCAGCGTTTCTTCTTTAGTTATTTTCAGAAGAATCCCCCATTCCCTGAATTCTTGTGGTGGCTGCCCAGTTGGGACCTGGGGAGTTACTCAAGTGAATTTAATGAAAAACTCTGCTGTGATTGGCAGCTGAATGCCTAAGCTAACAAAGGCCTGCCTCAATCAGGGGTCAGAAGTGAAAATAGCATTGGCCTTTGCCAGTGGCCTCCCCTGCCTGGCTCACTGGATATTACAAGTTACCAAATTTATATTTGCAATAACAAATTGACTCCAATTGGTCTAAGTGGGGATCAGGACCTGGCTGGAAATTTGCAGCACCACGAGGAAATCAGTTTGTGGACCTTTGTGGAAACAGTGGGTCACAGAGTGATGCCTGAGGGGACACAAGGACAGAGGAGAGTACTGGCTGAAAGACACTATACTTATTATTTCTGTGCACACATACACACTGAAACACAGACACTTATCCACTTTTTCTCTCACATTGCCTTGAACATACAAAGAACTAAATCCGTGTCCTTACGATAATCTTTGCAAAACACAGATGTAGCCATTATGCACAGTCTGATCTTTAAAAAGAACACCTTCATTAAATGGTCAGATAGATGTAACATTATTCTTTCAATATAAAGCCATTTTTTGACGCACAATTGTACTTAATAGTCGACAAAAAATAAAACAAATTTCTTGATAATAATTGGAAGCGTGAGGTTACTTATAGCACGGTCTCTTGTAATTAATGGTTAAATAATAGTAATTATGATTGTCCTGCCAGCTGAAACCAGGCTTCTGTCACAGACTGATTGTTCTCACTATCCTGTCTCTTTTATTCTGTCTTTCACATCATTTCTCTTATCATTCTCCTCTATTGTAAGCACTGTGATTTTGTCCCCATGGCTACGGCCGATGGTATCGTGTTATCAATGTAATAAAACTAAAGTGCCGGTCAGGAAATTGAAAGTGTATTCTTACAGGAAATAACAGTGCTCTGTCATAATCTACAGTTGAAAACATGTGTTCATCCACGTATTGTCTCCTTATCAGATGGTGGAGAAAACGTTCCGGTCAGCCATCTCTTTTCTCCTCCACTATTTCTGTTCTATTATCTCTTTTGCTTTTCTTGACTAAACATTATGCCCAATCAGGCTTCTTCTTCTTTTTTTTTTTTAAATCCTTCTCACCCTATTTAATTAAATACTTGCGCTATTATAAGCGACTACACTTCTGCAGTAATAGCTTCCGTGTCTTCTGTGAGCATCCAAGTTAAAAGCTGTTGTTAGTTTTAATTAGATCCTCATTTTAGCTGAAAGTGAGAAATTTAAGGCTGTTTGATCATATTTATATACATGTACAGAATTAGTTATTATAGAAATGAGTGCAAAATTAGCTAGCATTTATGCAAGAGATGTGAAACGAATTGAATTCGGTGATTTGATGAGTAGCAATAGTCCGTCAACGCCTATTCTGCCTATTAGTACTTGGAAACAGCAGGATTATTACAGCGTGAAATGATAGTTTTTTTGGTGATAAGCAATTCTTTGGTGTTTCCCTGCACACCGTCTACCTCCGAATGCTTGTTCCAGATCTCCTGTTCTTCTATGTGACTGGCAAGAGATGGAGAAGGAGAGAAAGAGAGAGAGGTAGCTGACACAAGGCCGCCCTCTGTCTGAAGTAATAGAAAACGCCCTCTACTGTACATGCAGCATTTGGACGGCGTTCAGACTACTGCTTATGTGCTTGTGTGAGTGTGCATATTTGTGTGTGTGTGTGTGTGTGTGTCTGTCTAATAACATCCATAATTTCAGTGAGTGGGTGGGCTGCCATTGGCACAGAAGGGGATCCTGGCTTGATGAGCATATAATCACTAATATAATTCACTAATGAAAATAAAGTTAATCAGGGACTAAGACACAAAAGCCAGAGGATGATTTGACACTCCTAATTTGCAGTGTGTTCTAAAGAGTGTGGGCGGATATTAGCTTACATTAGGTGGGTCAGTAGATTCACACATCACCACAGCCGCAGCAACCAAAAACAAAATAAAGACTAAAAGACTCAAATTGAATAATAACACGGAATAAAATGAAAAATGTGACAAAGCCCTAACAGCATAGTAAAAGCATTTAATTTTCTTTAAACACACGGCTCTATTTCTACATTGTTATTTGATTAATCACTTTCCCTCTGTTCTTTTCACTTCCAGTAGTGACATGCTGGCTCTCTAATTGGCTGAGGTGGTACATTCGTTATAGTAAAAAAAAAAAAGCCTAAAATGGCACCGAAACATAACAAAAAGTCTCATTTGCATTAAATTAATTAAAGGCCAGTCTCTGAGCTATATTTAAAACTGATTGGCACAAGCAGTACACTGAAATCTCACTCTTTTACATACACTGTACATAGACGTTCTCCATAATTCTCTTTCACACACGCTCGTTCTCTGTCCTTTGA
>JAPQRQ010000009.1:14866402-14893571 GCA_037367365.1 Apogon talboti | reverse complement strand
GGGGGCAGGAGAGAGAAAGAGTAAGAGAGAGCATGGATAGAGGGAGGGGGTTGAGTGAGGACAGAAGTGACATAGATAGAGAGGGGGAAAAAGCAGCTAAAAGGATTAAATAGAGAATTAGCTCACGTTTCAGAGGGTTCCCTTTGCTGATCTGGTGAGCATTTCAGTCAGAGAACCGCTATCCATCCCTTCACTCTCCCTCCCCTCCCACAATCCATCCCACCCTCCTCTCCTCCACTCTATTTTCCTGTCTCAATAGGTCGGTAGAATTAGTGAGACTCTTGGCAGTCACTCTGGGTGTCACTTCATGGGTTCACTAAGGGCACCGCTGCTCCTTTTCCTCAGGCTCGAGGTCGGGGAGACGATGAAATCTCTGTGCGGTTCAAGCGGAACAATGGCTGCCCTGCAAAAAACGTCTTGCTTGGGGGTGGTGGCTTGTGAAAAACTATGTTGTTCTGGGGCCCCATGCTCCTTGAATAGATTTGTTAAAGCCCCTATGGTTGGTTTATGCTAAACAGAGCACAGGCATGAGGGAGAGGCCAAGGCAAGCCCAAGCCAGAACATCACTACTTTGTGAACACCCCCACCATCCACTGCACACTTTGATGCCCTCCCTCCCCCTTTTTTTTTTTTTTTTTGGGAGATGCCCACTGAAATCCAAATCTCTCTCCCTCTATCTTCTCTTTCCTCTCTGCTCCCTCCATCCTCATCCTTCAGTTCCCTCGCTTCCCCTTTTCTTCTATTTCTGCCATGCAAAGATAATCAGGTTTATGTAAAGTATGTGTGCTCTTTTGACAGTCGGCGATACCTCATTAATTCAATCACACCAAGCACCATTGTTCCCAAAGTGTTTGAAATGCCTACTGGGGAAGGGGGCCTTTTTAATCCTGTCAATCAATGTTAACATTTTTCTAGCTGTTGCCATGGCTGAGGCCAGAGTTCATGAAAACAGAGAATATGAGCCAACAAAACAAGAATAAAGACTTATTTGAGATTGGTCTTTTTAAAAGGACATCTACCATGCACAAAAACACGAGAAGCAAATGTAGACAAGTTTGGACACTATAGCGTGGCTGAGAGGGGGTGAGAGAAAAGAGCATTTGGAAACCAAACAGGCGCCATAAAAACTTGACCCGGGAGGGCTCTGGGAAAAACCTGATGAATCGCTCTCCGGAAGAACTGTGGTTTTTCTCCCCCTGCGCATTCTCCAATAGCACAATGACTAATACATTTCAACACATGACTCTAAGGGGTTCACACTGTTGTAATGCCCTGTTGGAATCCTGGTACTACACTCTGGAAAAATGATAACTGAGTGGCTCTGTCAATAAGAAAAAATGACACACTGTACATTCTGTCTACTTTGTCTCTTTATCTATTTGTCTTATGTCCTAAATCAGATGAAAGTCATTCCATTGAAGACAGATGGAATGTATTGTATTCTGAAACTACTGAGAACCACTATATGCTACTATAAGCAGTACACCTTCATCAGCAGAAAAAAAAAATACAGAATTAATGAAAGTGGACTCATTCTGTTTTGTTTGACATATGTGCAGTTAGTTGAAAACATAGTCACATTTTCATACACAAGCACATAAAGTGAAATCAAACAGTCATGTCTGCCCTCTAGTTGTCACTAAGTCAGTGACAATATACCCCCACAGAGTAAGTAAATATGTTGTACATCAGCAAAGGTGTGAAATTTATATGGATTTATGATGTAGCAAATCATTTTAGCCACTGTGAGAGAGAAGAAGAGAAATGAAATGGATTCAACAATCAAAAACAGCCTCGTCAAATTGAATTCTCACTCATGGGTCACACATTCACTCAGGAAATATTAAACAAAGGCAGACAATAGATCAACAGACGGATCAGAAGTATTCTAATCAGACTATATCCAGACACAAAGGTCAAACACTCAAGTAGGTGTTTAATTGTACTGGTGCGCACTCTCCCACTTTTCACCAAACCTGCAGAGACACCTAGAGCTGATAATTTAAATAACACAAAGTCATGCAAGAGTGTAAAGTTCTAGTGTCAGGGAGATCCCGTTCCCTTCTTCTCTGTCCATTTACAACCTAATCTGTTGTGAGAATGTGAAAAAGTAGAATGAGAAGGAGGCAGATTAAGTCATTGAAGCACCGGGGGTGCTTTCTACGCATCACTGATTCCTTTCAGGCCAATTTAAACAGTGTTTGTTTATTAGTGTCTTATGCACGGCATTAGCGGCCTAGCTTATCTCAGCACACACACAGAGTGGCACAATACTGCACTGTTCAAAGCCTAGATATGACTGTGTGGGTGTATGTGTGTGCGGATCCTCACTTGTTCACATTGCTGCTCTGACCTTGTTTAAGTAGTGAAAGACCATGTGAGACACGAATTATTGGACACCGACACTCTTATGCTTTGTGTAAACATGCTCAACACACCCGGTTGCTACACAGGCTCTGTGGCACTGACAAAGGACTTAAAGGTGCACAGAAGAGATTTGGTTTAAACTAATCTCTCTTCACTGTTTACCATATATGCATGGACATATCAGCTGCTCCTGCCATTGTTTGAGAAATACCTATGGTTGCTATATCTGATAATAGCCAGTGTAATCCCTTTTTCTCTCTATGACCCCCACCACCTCTCCCCTCCGGTTTGCTAACTCTGTCTCTACTTTGCCACCTGTCTACACTCCTGTCTCTTTCCTTTTGTTTTAATCCATATATGACCTCTCCTCTGTAAGTCTCTGTCTCCTTTTCCTCTCTGTATTATCCATGCATGGGGAGGGCGGTATCTGAATTTACCAAGTCAGGCAAACTACGATCTATAAGAGTATTATTATCAATCCATGCTAATCTGCATTTAAAAACAACTTTAAGTTATATGGAAAGAACCATTTATGTTCAGCTGGTCTCCTCAGAAGTGGCCACTGCAAGGCAGTGTTGGGTGTAAAATAATTTAACCATGTATGAGATAAATCTGCAGGAACATGGGTTTATGGCAACATACGCAGACATATGCATCAAACAATCCAACTATTTTGTCAAATTTGTCTCCAGATGTGCGCTTATCTAATATGACGGAAACGTCTTTTCCTGAAATGTCAGTATCAGCTCATGTAAGAAAAAAAATACACTGAAGGAGAAAGGAAAGAGCATTTTTTTTTGTTTGTTTCATGTTATGATTTTCTTTTTATTTAAATAATGCTAAATCTGTTGCTTTAGCAGCACTACAATACTGCTTTGTGTTGCTTTAGAGTCAATATGTTAAAATATGTGTGCGATTTAAGACATGAAAATACACCCAAGAATCTCAGTGTGATAGAATGTAAAGAAAACTATATTATTAGTCAGAGGAATGCAGCGTCAGCAGGTTGTGTTTGATGCACTGAAGTTCAGCCCCTTATATCAGCTCCTTTCATTTCCTTTATAAGCAGATACAGTGGATCCTTTTGCAACTTAAACATTTAAAGCAAGAAATCCTACATTTTATGTGACGTTCACCTTTGCCTACATCCTGGTGTAGTCAAACATTGCAGAGGTGTGATATTATAGCATGAATTGTCATAGAGAATTTTTACAGAGCCTTATGTTCAGTAACTGCATTCACATACTGTACAATATGATTTTAATAAGGACAAGACTATTTCCAGACAACCATTAAATGGACAATATGGATGAGTCTGCCATTTCTTACATTGTATCTTGGCTTCTTATAAAGTAAAAATGTAAAAAAAAAAAAAAAGGATGCAAAGACTTGGATTAAAGTTTTAAAAGAAATATAGGATTGATATTTGTCCTATTAATTTTATAATTTATATACTGTATATAAATTACTTAGCAAAAATACAAATTTGCTGATACTCCTCAGGGTTTATACAATACATTGTCTTTTTCTATCCTGTTTTGTAACACAGTACTTTTTCACAGTAAAAGAAACTGTTAATAGATGTGAACATTTTGTTAAAACTGGTGTATACCACACATGGTTTTACCCATGCATTAAACAGATGTAATTATATTTCCGTGGGCGCAACAGAGACAGAAACATTGAAATAGCATTCACTACGAAGCAGCTTATAGCGACACACTACAAGATGAATAACAAAAATTAAATAGGTCCGTTCTCAAACGCAAAATCTCCGGCTAAATATAATTTCTTCTGTTGATGTGCAAAGCAGAAAAAACGGTATGAAATCATTCAGTGGAATGTAATGTCATTACTAAAATGTTGCCAGTCAAACTTTTTCATTTTGTATCTTATATGCAATTGATCTTCAGGGCAGAAATATATGGAATACACTGCATGTAACACACATGTCGGAAGCAATCTCTGCTGCAGAATCTGAGACATCTTCATTGTGTGAGTGAAGACAACATCCATCAATGTTGCATGAAAATAATTTGCCAGCTTTATTCAATCTACATACGTCTTTGCCCCCCTCTTTGCTCTACCTCCAAAACTCACTCAGATGAGACGCCATGAGATTGTTATCTTGCCTCGCCTTTGTATGAAAATCAAATTGGGAATTGCTTTTTTCCTTGATTCACTTCCATGCAAACAAAGAAGTTGTTTTCTTATTTTCATGTAAATGTCTTTTTTATAGGAGGCGACAAGTGTAATCAATCTTCCTCAAGACAAGGTAGGAGGGCCTGCCGAGGGGGGATTATTGGTGCTTAGTAGCCCGGGGATCATAAAACAAGGAAATTGAAAATGATATTTAATTGACACTGCCATTTCCACTGCATGGTGAAGTCTCGTCCCCCCCATCGCCACGTCTCTCCCACACGCCTGGCCATCTCGCTTTCTGCAGGTGAAGAGAGGGGAGGAAAGACCTCGCCGAAGCAAATTTCCTTTCAAACCCTCCTACCGAACCCAGAGAGCAAGCTGTCAATCTCAGAGCACAGCACTGTGAAAGAGACAAGGAGGGGAAAGTTTTACGTTGACAAAAATAGATTTCAAAATGTCACTTCATCAGCGTGGTGCACCATACTCTACTGAAGTGGAACATGGTCAACATTGTGTATCTCTTTGAATAAATAATACGCCTTTTTATGCTGCTTTGTCTGCACAGATTTTCTTATTTATTTATTGTATCTATAGAAATGTTAACATTTCTAAACTTATCATTTTAAATGTCAAATACACTGCTTTATGTCTGACGTATAAGGGTAAAAATCTCTTTTTTTTAACGCATTTAAATATCTTTCCCACAACTCCTGACATCGGATACTTTGTGTGAACTGTCTCTTCCGTGCCAACAAATTTACCAATTAACACCCTATAAATTAATCAGCCTTCATTCAATTATAACTCAGACAGCCTGTGGTCTCACGCAGCAATAAAATAAAGTGAGAGAGCAGCGCAGAATTACTGCTTGAGATACTGTCTCTGAAATGGAAAGTGACACTGTCTAATTAGGGTAACCTAATGAGATCAGAAGGTGTCTTTGTCCAGAGACTTGTAGTAGAAAAGACACTGGTTTCCCTCTCTGACCCCTAAATGGCAAGTCCTGACCTGACCCTGAAGACCGTCTCGAGGCGCCGTGTCCACTGATTCCATAATATATTTAGTCAATAAATAAAATCACTGAAGGTGCCTCCGCTAATGGCTGTCAAAACATTGTTTTTAACCCAAATATACCCATTTTGTACATATCACCCAGCAAATATACATCCACACTTTTCCTCTTAGTTTGCTCATTATGTTAAACAGTTTTTCATGTTGAGGCTAATAATTATAAAGGCATAAATTACTGTTTTAAAATAAAATTGTTGTACTTATTTCATTGCAGAAGCAGCTTCCTGTCCAGCCTGTCTGTCTGACAAGACGTATTTAAAGAGCTCACTGCTGACCTACAGAGGCTTTAGGCAGGCTTTGGGGACAGGCAGCAATTGGTGTCAAAGAGAGGCCAAACAGCAATGATTTATAGCCAGGAAGATTTGACTGGCGAGAAGCTGCTTCTGCTGCTGCTGCCACAATTACCTTTACCACTAAACTCACACACCGACTGGACGGTATTCCATCCACAGCCACACACACATACACACATATATACACATATACACACATGCTACCTTCTCTTTTTTTACAAGTGCTGTTCATGTTTGAGTGGTTGGGCCTCTGCGTCTTTGGCCTGCCTTGTCCACTTAAAAGGGCATTAATCAACGGCTACTTTATAAATCAAGAGGTCCTTGCAGGCTCAAAGCGATTATGAGGTCAGGGCTCTGCAGAAGTACTTAACCAATTCCCAAACCAACCCGGACTTGATATATTTTGCTTCCTTGCGGCCAGACGATTCATCATCATTCTCCCACTGAGGCGTAATGGAACAGGCAGGGAGGGAGGCCTGGATGTTAAGCAAAGGCATAGAGATGAGATGAAAGAAACAGGGTGAGTAACGGGGGGATACTGGGGTATAAAGTGTTTCATTGCCACCCCTCGCTCCCACCACCGTCCCTCTATTTGGCTTTCTCCCCTGTTGCTCGGTCTGACTCTATCCCTTTTTATTCAAATCCCTGGACACTTTGGGGGCCCTTAAAACCAACACGATACATTCAGATTAGCTCACCCTGTACACTCCAATAATTATCTTAGACAAAGCTGAGACAAATCTCTGGAAATTGGAATTACTGTTCTGACTGTGGATGCTCTGTGGGCCTGCAAGAAAAGCAGCACTTTTTGGCCTTTGTCAATATGTAAAAAAACAGATAAAGAAACTGCAGGGACGCGAGGAAGTGGAAAGAGAAAGGGAAGGCGAAATAACAAGATTGTGAGGAGGTGGTAATGATCAGGTTTTTTTTAAAACTATAAATTAAGACACATAGAGAGACAGAACTAAACAGTAAAGAAAGTATGATGAGGCCTTAAACACAGGGACACTGCCAGCACAAAATAGAGTTTATACATTAAACTATAGGATTAAGAATTAAAAAGTAAATAAAGTAAATAATAGTGCAGAATATTTGTATAAAAATATCAAATCTGTAAAGCATCTATAATATGTCTATAAATTGATTTATATGAATTCACACTGTCCATGAAATACAGTGCAAGATCCAAGAAAGTCCATTACAGTGTATGACAACTTCCTCTTAGTACTGTTTCTTCCCAAAACCAAGCACTTCCCCTTTTCTTACTTGTACGCAACAAACAATGTCAGTCCGAAATAACAAGGTGAGATTCTTTTGCTTTAAAAACAGAGCAGCTGAAAGGCCGAAATGAAGGGACAAACAGATGGGACAAAGAGGAGCTAGAGAAGAAGAAAAGAAGAGGAAGTTGTTCTTCTTCATCCCTTCCTGAGAGAGAGAGAGAGATTTAGTGTGGCTGTGACAGAGAAGGGGAGGCAATGGATGTAAAGTGGAGAAGACAGTTTCCATTACCCCTGGCACCCACCGGAGAATAATTTGCTGAGCCTGGGTAAATTGTGATTTACGAAGTGTAATGACGTGTAATAATTTTGTGTCACCGTTGTCAGTTAGTAGACAAGGCAGGTCTCCTCAGAAGGGAGGAGGAGTGAAGACAGAAAAAAAAAACAAAAAAAAAAAAACAGGAAGCTGGATGCAATCCAAACAAATGAGAACAAACAAATGTTTTATATGAGCAGAAGCAACCACAATCATATCAATTACTGGTGTACCAAGCAGTGGTAAATGCTCCAGGAGACTACAGGTGTTAGATGTAGATTACTGTAAACCTATATTACTAAACCTATTGTATCACTCATTTGATTTGCTTTTCAGTTAATCGCCTGAGACGAGGACAAGTTCCCTGGCGGCTGCAATAGTAAGCTGTTAAAATGGTTTCAAATAAACTCAAATGACCCTTAGTGGGAGAAAAAAGGAGTAGAATAGGCAGAGGGCAGTATAGTATTACATTTATTTCCGACAAAGTTCACACATGCATGTAAACAAGCAATGCTTTTCAAACTTGTAAGTAATTTGAAACAAATGCTCAATAATTAAGTCAAAAATGCATTTTTTCCCCCTGAACAAGTAATTTGTTAATACATTCAGGGTACACGATGTAAAATACCGGCGTTGCATATTTGGTGAGGATGTTATTGTTTCTATTGTTTAACTACTATTGTGTATTTTTATCATATACTGAGGAAAGCATTAAAATTTAATATATATGTCTGTCACAGTGTATCGGTGCAGCTTTTTTTTTAATCACTTTGAAGATGTCCTCAGAATTATGTCAACCCACAAAGCTCACGCCAACCTATGGGCAAACAACAAAAGAGTTTTATCACTGACATGTGTAATTTATGAAAAATAAAGCACCAACCTCACTGTTATTAATGCCTCATCACAAGCTCCGGTAGAGCAAGGAATCACAGGCTATGAGTGATTATGTTATCACTATAGGTGTGTTTTGCATAAACGTGCATTGGTTTAGAAGAGGGAGAGTAAAAGTATAGGAAAGGTGGATTTTGCAAATGTAAAATAGTGTCCCGTAAAAAGTGCACGTATATATGTACAAAAGAAAGTATACGCTATTTCAAATGCCAACACAAATTTGATATATTTTTAAATATTTTGATTTTCATTCCTTCGTAAAGGCAAACAAAGAGGTCAGCAGCAAAAAAAACAACAAATGCAGTATTTCAAGAATGCATAAATACAAATCTCGGAATCGCAATTTACTGGAAACAGTGAAACCGGACAATGTTGGGGTTGAATTTTAATTACTCAATCCATTTTATCATTGAATAATGCAATAATCTGCGTCTCTTTTTTCTTGTTTCCTTTCAGTGGACTGTCCTATGTGTAACTACTTACAGTTTGCATCCAATCATTATTAACACATTGCAAGGCATGAAATAGAAAACCGTTTTTTTTTCTTTTTTTTCAACTCAGCAGATAACTGCACTGAGCATACATGTGTTTATCACAGTAATATCTCTATTACAAGTTCCACGCTTAACAGGAATGCATAATGCTTTCACGCAGAACACAAAATCCCATAAATCAAAATGAAAATGAAATGGATTACAATGCAGCGCAGTGA
Source organism: Apogon talboti (assembly GCA_037367365.1). Classification (NCBI taxonomy): domain Eukaryota; kingdom Metazoa; phylum Chordata; class Actinopteri; order Kurtiformes; family Apogonidae; genus Apogon; species Apogon talboti. The sequence continues at coordinate 14,884,559 of JAPQRQ010000009.1, read as the reverse complement.
CTAAGCGGTGGTGACAAGACTAATTCAACATCTCTTCTGGTCAAAGCCTTTAGTTCCTGCTATTTGGTATTACACATGTGTTAAATTAGATGAGCTAACCCTGCCCACTTTTGTCTTCGAACATAATATTCTTCTATCCACCCCCCCTTCTTTCTCGTCCTCTTTGTCTCTTTCTGTCTGTCCTGTTTCCAAAAGCAAAGTTGTTTGATCATAAATTGTTGAAGTGCAATGACTTGTCTCCTCCACTTTCACTCAGTGGTTCTACTAGTAGCAAGAGCAGATTAAAAAGTCTGCCACACTACCCAACCGGTCTCAGCATACCATTAGCATATATATGAGATTTGAGACATTTTCTAATATTCTCCAGCAGGACTCATCTGTCATGGCCAAGTGATGAATTATAAAAAGCTTGTTTGGGTGTGAGGGAGCTCGAATAGTGGCAGTGTGCCTCCCTGCCTTCTCCTTACTTCTATAACCTTTACAACACTGTGTAAAAAAGGAGGAGGAGAAAATCAGTGTTGGGACATTTCAATAAAAAGGGGAGTTTTATGCATGTTATTACCTATGCCATTAGTCAATATATGAGGGAACAGTAGGCCCAAATGTCACAGAGCTGCAGGAAAAGTGACTGGAGACAACAGGAAGAGGCTGCACTCCCTAAGCCTGGGTTCTATCTCCATTCAAACAATCATTAATCAGACGTAGATCGAGAAAACTGTCAAAAAAAGAGAAAAAATACAAGATACGTGTCAGACTTGAGACTTTAATTGAGAGCGCCTCATACTTGAAGGATACTAACCATTAATGGTACCATACACGGAGTTTAAAGGCATCAATCACTATTTTATATTGTATATATAGGGGTGAATGTGATACTATAACTAATAAATTTTGCCTCCAGCCATGATAACAGCTTGTAGACTGATTTGCACAGTATATAAAGGGCCTGGATTAGTTTTTTTCACCAGAATCCAAATTATGATGTTAACGCATGCTCACTTCTGTAAAACATTTGCTCAGAAGCAAAGTCCATTAATGTCAGCACACATGGGACTCCAACATGAATTTATACTCCTAAGCACAGAAACATGCACAAATATTACATATTATAGTATTAAAGAATAATCATAGTTGACATATAATGATTTTTCATTTAGCATCAGTCATATTGTTGCTTCCATTTGTTTAGCATAAGTAAATTACTGTTAATACCGAGAAATATCTATTTATTCATTCATTAGCTTCTACACTCATTTAAGCCATGACAATAAGCATCAACAAAGAAAACAGCTCAAATATAAGGATCCCCCAAGGAAAAATGGTGACTCATGATAATTAGTTCATAATAAAAAGAAATTCAAAGACTTCTTCTAAATTTAAATAAAAAAAAAAACATTTATTGTTATCTAAATCAGATACTGAGCATTCTTTGCCAGGCCTATGACATTAGGCTTCATTGAGACCTGGGCTGTCACCATGTTTGACAACTAAGAAGACATGATATGCAGCAGGACAAGGTGTTACATTTTATTGGTTAAACAGTGTATTATGTTGTACAGTATGTAAACCAAGGATAGTTTCTGTTCATTTAATAAAACAACTAAAGCTCCACTGTAGTCGCAGTTCACAGGTTCCACTAAAAGACTATAAAATGACTTTGTTACACAGTGTTTGTGGAAGTTTAAAGTTTTACAGAGTCAGTAAACTAGTATTTAGAATTTGCTTACCCATAATTCTTTTCAGATGGCTCTGACCCCTCAAGTTCTGTCAGAACTGCCCCTTTTGTCCAAATATGGTCACTTTCATCTTCTATAAGACTACATGGCAATGGCAAATTCTAAAATTACTGCCTTCAAAACAGTTGTTCAGAAACCAATGGGTGGTGTCACAGTTCTTCTACTCACTAAGACCCAATGCCATGCTGACCCCTACCCTGTACAAACCATGGACAAGGTGTAGCTACATTATTTCCAGTAAAACCTGCTTTCATTAGCCTTGAAGTTAAGAGCGTCAAAATAAAACATACATACAAAATACGACTATAAGGACGTCAACAAATGTATCACACCTGCTGTAATACTTGACTGTTAACTCTGGTGTAAAATTCACAAGACTGACATATGTTTAATGTGTTTTATAAAGCTTTACATTTTGCAGACTTATACACTACATATAATGTAAAAACATTTATTAAAAGCATCAATACACATGGTTACAGATTAGGAATTTGCATAAGAGTGAATTTAGCCGCCACAACACACTGTGACAGGGGAGGTGTAATACTTTATAAAGCTTTATATTCCAACTCCTTGCAAATATCCCATGTGTTAATTAAATGAGTAAAAAGTGCAGTGGCCTGTGTCCTAAATTAATTGCTTTCTATTAGATTACATTATTGTAGATAGACCGAGCCATATTATTAACATTGTTGTACATTCTACTACATTCAATTTCCTTGAACATTATTATTGAGAGAAATCACTCTCTCCTTCCCTCGCTGTCTCTCTCTTTCTTCCTCCTCAAGATTGTTCCAAATTTCTGTCATGGTGCATTCTGCTCAGTTAATTAAAGGGGGCTAAAGTGCAGTGGCCTGTATCCTATTGCCATCAAATCCATAACTTAGAGAGAAAACATTTACATTAACTTGCCATTAATACCGCCTATGCCGACTTTTCAATTCCCGCTAAGTATGATCTTACACAGTAACTGCTGTTGCCTGTAAGACGGAAGGCGAGGGGGTCCACAAGGGGACAAGAAAAATTTGATGCCACTGTTAATTAAATGAACAAAAGTGCACCAGGCTGTGTCTTGGAAAACAGCTTTGAGTAATAAAAATATAGCCAACAATCTCTCCCTCTCCTTCCTTTCAATTCAGTTTTGAATGCTATTACACAAGGTAATGGAGTTTGGGAATGGGAACTTCTTGATAGCTGTCAGAAAGAAAGAGAGAGCGAGAAAACAGGCACGAATGCCTTGTATTTCTTTTTTCTTTTTTTTTAATAAAACAACTAAGCTCAGCAGTCTGTATCCTATCTCCACTATTGCATCTATTGGATTGGATTATTTTACATTTTGATTGAAATGATGTCCGTGCCAGATAAAAGCACAGACCCCAGCTGTTGTAATTGAATCAGGGTGGAGTTGTTTATTCGGTTGATCTACAGCGGTGATTTGCTTGTCCTAACACCCAATGCATAAAAGATCCACTCTTGTTTAACACACTGCTGATTAGATCTGTTTAAAATGGCGAAACAAGAGGCGTCCGTGTCCAGAGATGGGCTGGCATAAAGATAATACATATAACAGCATCAGAAGAAGGGGGAGGGATAGAAAGAGGAGGAGGAGAGGAGTGAAAGGATACAAAGGGGCCCCCGTGGTCCCTGGCTCTCTTGATTGTGTTCAGTATATGTTTGGGTGTCTGCGTAGTGTAGATGGACCATCTGCTTAACTTTTCACATGATATCAAAACTTTCAATACATACATTTTACATGGCTTGGGTTCCCAGATGCACAGATGGCATTGAATAACACGTAAAAACATTTAATAGGAAGCTAAAATACAAGAATTTCCAAATAAATATCTATTTCTGTGCAGTTCAATAGATTCATATTATAAATGAAAAAAATAAAATACACCAAAACAGTATTTCCAGTTAATTAAAGTTCACTAATATACCTAATAACATAGTTGTAAGTGTAAGTGCAGCACTATTGGATGTAATACAATACAACATTGGTTTATACACCTGATTTACTGAACCTTATTTATGGAAACTATAGTAAATGTATGCTATACAATGGATGGTTGATCATCAAATAATGACTCTTATCACTTTGGAGTAGGAGGCACATCCATCATGCTGCGAAAAAGGTGAGGTACAGCCCTGTGCGCAATGCATGCTGATTTCAGTATCACTCCTTGAGGGACCACATATGAAAACATAATCTGCTTCGATTGTGTCACTGCTCATACAACAATAACTATGTCAAGGGCACAGGAAAATTCTCAAATATGTTTACATTTTTGCATATCAAATATACGATATGAAGGCCCGTTTCAAGTAAATATCACTATCGTATCAGTAGCAGGCGGAGTTTCCTTTTGCATTTGGGATGGTCACTGGACAGTTTAGAATAAGAATGTGAAGGAAAAACACTGAAAACAAACGTAATGGACCGATATGATCTATTACGGGTTATTTCCTCTAAGACAGATAAATGCGGTGTCATACACAATTTAAATGCATTCTGTATTTAGAAAGTGATAAAAGTATATTGCATATTGTAGCATGGCTGTCAAACTTTAAGATAAAAGCGCCATGTAAAGTGTAATAGTGACAGCAAGCAACAACATGCTACAAAATGTAATATCATACGGACGAACATGGCATAAATGTAAAAAAACATAACAGTAATAAAGATAAAAATATATATATAATCACTGCTTCAGTCACAATGAACTACATTAAGATAACTTCATGGTATAATCACAACAGTGTGAAATATATGTTTTCATCATAAACTGTCCAGCTTCAGAACATAAACTGCGAAGAGAATATGTATCAACACTGAACTTTACTTGGGACACAAAACACTGTGTAATCTTTGACATTTACTGACATTCAGATTAAGCCAACATTTGTCAGAAAGCCTAACCTTTGTCCCTCCTTGTCTGTATATTATGTGCATTTTAAACCTCTGTATCCGACTCCATTGCCTCCAAAAGCAACTTTTATGAAAGACACAGATCATGTGTTTAATAATTTCTCATGTTTCAGACGCCATTGGGTCAGCGCACCGTAATCAATCATTTCTATTAACGGCCGTATCTCGCGCTCCACCAGCCATGACCTCTGGACAGCTGAGCTCAGATTTTATCACCACATGCATGCAACGTTTTACTTTCACTGACACCCCTGTGCCGCTCCACACTTCTCTGTGCTGTCTGCTGATGTCGTGTTATAAGCATCCTGTTGTCTTGTAGCTGTTTTATCAGAGGGCTACAATGCTCATTGTGGCCCCCGTAGTACACTAAATAACATGAAATAATCTCATAAACCTGGCAAGATTTTCCTTTTAGTATCAACAAAAGTTTATATTTAGTGAATTAGAAGAAAGAATCTGACTTTTAACAGCATAAGTGGGCATTGCTTTATCTTTTTCTACACTGAACATGTAAACCAGAATAGATAAATATTAACAAAATGTGATTAATTTCCCATGTCTCTGTAGTCTTGTTTACTTGATCAACATACTTGTTCACATGCTTTTAAAACATCATTATCATAAACCAATTAGGGGTTCATATGACCCAAGTGTTAATTGTTATGTAATGACATTAATAATGAAATGTGGGCAAGAAAATATAGCAAGAGCAAAAATCATCTTTTTTTTTTAAGGCAACAGACTGACATGTCGTTGCTGACGGGTGGAAACCCCTTATGTCCAAAATGGTTATTTATCAGGAAACTGGAAAAAAACATATTCTAAATAAATGAGATGTAGTCACAAGCAATTTTCAACACTTTTCATTGGTTTAATATTTCTAAAACCGTTGGGCCAACGTGAAAACTGACCAATAGAATCATTTTATGACAAAAAAAACCCAACAAAAAACAAAAATGGACTTACGAGGTTTCCGCCCATCACCGACGATATACTAAAGTAGTAATTTGTGGTGTATTATAGAAGGTGGATCCAGAACGACTGAAAAATTCTAATAATTTCAATCTAAATGTGAAACATACATATGCCTCATACAGTCAGAATCTGGTTGTTAGACTAAACATAATTGTATATATCCATACACAGACAGTGCTCTGCCTGTGTAACTGTCATATTGGTGATGTTTACATCAGTCTGTATCAGAAAACGAGAGAGACAGAAAGGCCGAAGCTGAAGACAGAGATGTTCGACGCTCGTAGATGCCAGGGCTTGACCTTTTCCCCTGCTGTTGATATCAGCCTTTCAGACACACTCAACAAACACCTACACACACCTACTCACACACACACACGTTAACACTTGAAGAAAAAAAGAAAACAAAGCAATAATGTGGAAATGTTAACAGCTTACAATTAAAAATGTGATTTATGTTCCATGCAGCTGTTAAATGACACTGCAACCCAAAGATATCGATTTCCATATCATTAGCATAATAGTTTTATTGTGGTATAATTACTAAATGAAAAGGCTCCTACCTGGCGAACCTTTACTGCGTATGAGGGACTTTTAAACGAGCAAAATGTTGCCTCACACAAGTAACATGGGTCAATTGCAGCCGGGGATAGTTGGGGGTAATGATTAGATCATTAAAATTTAGTCTATGCTTCACAGAGCATAGAGAAAATTAACTTCCCCCCACCAAGCTCATTTTTCTGCTGAACATGAAATAATGATTTTCTGCCAGTATAATTACAAAGCTAACATCTGATAGAGTCAGCATCCAGGGGGGATTATCACATGCATGAGTATTAGACCTCATTACCAGCTTGACTGCAAAATTATTACATCTTGTAATTGGATGGCGAGATTTATACACAGATTGGGCCAGGGTTCCTCGGTAAGATTGTAATTACAGGCTTCGCTGGTTCGCTACTTATCACACTGCGTGCAGGAGGGAGGAGGGCCGAAAAACAAGCGAAGAAGAGGGGAAGGAAGGAGCGTTTCATTAAGCAGGACTACCCTATCAATGGCAGAACGGTGTTGTGGCCAGGCTGCTCGGATGGCTGGGGCGAGTGGGTAACATCTTCCCTCTCCTTCCCTATTTATGAGGCCAAACAGTGGAGGTGTTTGCAGAGCGGCGGGGAGGGTGGGGGCATTTATTATTACCGGGGTTCCTTTCACTGACAAATGGGATTTCATTTATTTAACCTCTGCTGATCTATTCCACTGAAACGTATAAACAAGCCATCCGTTTTTTTACGACCAACGCACAATCAACGCCTCAATTATCTAAAGGCTAACTGAGTGTTAAAGTGAGCCATCTGCCAGTGGGAAGCCCATTGATTTAATTTGCCTCGTGGTTTTACCCCTGATGCAACTGGGGCCCCACTTTGTGCCTATAGAAAAAGAGGCGACAGATACACATATCCCTCATTGAACTCAAGTTCAAAGAGAGCGGTCACGGGGTATTGTGCGTGCAGTTGTTGCCGTGTTGCTACACACTTCCCTGTTACTCCTCACTGCGTGTTACACTTCCACTACACTTCATATTCATCTGTGAAATACATGTGAGGAGGAGGAGGAATAGAGTGAGAGGAAGAAAAAAAAAAGAAAGAGGGGTTAAGGGAAATCGATACCTGGGCTTACATTTGACGAGGAGGATGTTGAGGGGACACCTTTGTTCTCCTGTAGGCAGCTAATCTCTGCCTGCATGCTCAATGACTATTGACACTGGGGTGTGTGTGTGTGGGTGTGTGTGTGTGTGTGTGTGTGTGTGTGTGTGTGCACTCTGTCTGTGTTGTCCCGGTATATATTTTCTCTGGTGCATGATTGGGTCGTATTTGAGCTGCTGTGAACATGTGAATGGGTTTTGTGTGCATGTGTATGTTTGCATCCTGGAGGCCTGCTTTGCAGCTGATTTTATAGGCGGCCACACACACTAATCAGTGTGCCGGCAATAATGGAGTTGTTATTGGAGTCCATTACAAAGGGCCCAGGTTGGATCAATGCTAGTATCAGTGTTCACAGACGCAGCAGGATCAAGTCATACAGACAGACTTTCAAAGGTGACGTTGTGCATTTGGGAATGTTATGTATTAGCATGATTATTTTCTTCTGCATTTTGTTTTTTTTTGTTTATTTTTATTGGGAATATCAACATTTAAACCTAAATACAACGAGAAAAAACTGCATATAAAAAAAGAAAAAACATTGAATGAAGTTCAGCTTATATACTCCTGCCCCGTTTACCTACTTTTTTTTTTATTGACCATAAAGTCCTGTCAGCTCCCACAGATCTAATAAAGACAGAAAAAAAAACAGATGAATCATTTGATTTCTAATTTTATTTTTTCTCATTAATAATTGTAGTTATTGATATTTTACCATCATGAATGATAAGAAAACCTCTCAAAACATCCTCTTCCAATGGTCACATGCTACCGGCTATCTGCTTATTTCATTAGTGACACATGTAATGAATTATATGACCAGATACAAGAAGAAAGAATGAAACTTCCTCATTTAACAGATATAATATGTTGTCTTAAGTACAACATAAGCAGGAGAATGTTTTGGATGGTTTTCATGGCAACGCTACACTGGAGCACAGCGACCAAGTTCAGCCAATAATCACCCACTGGTGTTACTGTGAATGTTATTGGCAAGCCAATGACAGAAAATCCCTTCAAGTGACACTCAATTGCTTCCTGAGCACCAGCAGAGGAAAACATGACTTACTATAAGAACAGTGGAGCTGTGTGCTGCAGTCACATGCAGCATCATGCACACACACACACACACACACATACACAGTGGAATTATATATTTCTGCTGTAATTGGTTTTTACAGAGGAGTTAAATCACATTTTAAATATAAACCCACAAATTATAAATCCGATTTTTTTTTTTTTTAATTTCTGATAAAACAATTACTCGGCACACTTTAATTCAGTGGCAGGTGTCATTTTCAGCTGGTTGTAATGATAAAACACATCTCCTCCATTACATTTTCCCTGGCATCAATCCCCACCCTGCCTCAATTACTCGTCCTCCTCCTGCTCTCCCGTCCCACTCCCTTTTCTCCATATACTTCATCATTTTATTTCTTTTTCTCTCCTAAAATATCATCTCTCTCCTTCCTTATCCACATTTTTTTTCTCCATCTTTCAGTCAAAGTTCCTCTGCTTCTCCTCCCACTCTCCCTCTCTCGCTCCATTTCTGTTTCCCCAGAGTCACTCATATGGTATTTAAGTGGAATGGGCCCATTAACCCTGCCAGCTTGTCTCTCTTCTCTCCTCCATTGATCAGAATGCACAGTGGAGATATTTTATTACTGCTGGTGGAGGGGGCCTGACACAGCCATTTAACTCCTTAGTTTTAGTCAAGATGGAGTTGAATCATGTGTGTATGTGAGTGTGGAGGGGTGGGGTGGGGTAAATGAATATCGGAGTGGACACAGATTGGAGGAAAAGTTGCTCCCGAGGGAAGTATCAGAGAGGATTATTAGTGCAGTGGTCTATGTGTAAATGGCTTAGGCATGTTTGTCATGTTTGTCACTTATTATTATTATTATTAGTAGTAGTAGTAGTAGTAGTAGTAGTAGTATTGACTCAATTTTTGTTTTTTTTATTTACTGAATGCTTATTTTCTCAATGATTCTTTTTTACTCTTTGACTCAGACAATAAAATACTGTGAATCACACCTGACAATAGCGCTGTGAATTCAATTCTATAATACCTTGGTGTGGAAAAAGGTTTTAGATGCACAATGAAAGGATTTACTTATATTTTATTGATTTAAAAATTCATGTTCTTTTGATTGTTTGTTGTTTTTTTTCTAGTAATCACATGTGCTATTACAAGTTGGCTTCAAAAAGCTTCATGGATAAAGGACAGTTGGAAAAAAAACAGTTTAAGTTATGGTGTTTATTTTTCAGCATATGGTCCATCTAGGTCAATACATTTCTGTAAGCATTGATATCAACTATTAAGTCCATCTGTGTAAAACTGCGGGCCATGTGATTTAAACCATGTCATCCTATCCACTTTTTCCGTGAACTTTTCGAAGCCTCATCGTATATCTATGTGTATTTCCTGATACTTTTACAAATAGTAGTTGCATCTGAATGTCCAAATACCATTCAACTTGTTCATTTACTTGTATTTAGGAGGTGTTGACCACAGTGTAGACATCATAAACCTGTAGAGTAATATAATTAATCACCACACCCTTGTTATATTAATGCTGTAGAATCCTAAATGCCACTAAAATCAGTTAAATCTAACATGGAACTGGGGCAGTGATTTTTTCCAGAATGTGTTAATGTGCTGTAACTTCGTGTGAGTCACTGTAAATGATTGCAACTATAACAGAGGAAAAGGAAGTTACGAGAAAAGAATCAGGTGAAAATAAAGCTCTCCGGGTAAATTTAACTGGTCATAACTTCATATAGATCATATTCACCTATACTTCGTCATAGTTCTCAAAGCCTCTCATACCCCACAATACACCGCATTTCACTACTTCCCTGTCTTTCTATTACATTTATTCCCAGCCCTTAAATTAGGGTTTCATAACTGGATGAGTCATGGAATAATTTGGGATTGAGGTGCTTTTCACTTATTAGATACTCTGGAGTAATCAGACCTTCTCGCAAAAATATTCAGCATGTGCTCAATGCTGAGGACCTGCCAGCAGAAATAAAGGAGGAAGAGGTTATTCAAGGACACCATATGTCAGGTTGTGGTTGACTAGTGGAATGATCCTTTCATACCAAAGTATTATCGCTCTAATTGTGGCTTTATTAAAATCTCTTAATATCTACCAGATCAACTGTTAGGGTTAGAGCTATAGTTACATTTACACCATGTAACACATACAAAACACACACTGTTTTTCTGTTACAGAGAAGATCAGTAAAAGTTCTAAATTAGATTATTATGCACCAACCAATAAAATTTTTATTAATTTATCTGCATTCAAATTTTATGACTTGAACTTTAAAACTACACAAATCTTTTATAAAGCACAAAATAATATACTTCCCAACAGTATTCAGAGGTTGAATTGAAGTTGAGTTAAAGCAATTCACTCTGAACAGAATGAATGACAAAGAATTGAGGATGCATGACTCCATACTTAAGAAAATGTTTATAAAAAACATGGTGACAAAATATAAAGTAATTTATAATACACAGTGCACGTTTCTTTTTATAGAATACTTGGATATTTTGTTTTTATACCTTTTATGTCTTTTAATTTTTCTATTGATAACTTGTTAATCATTCATGAAATTCTCAGGAAAAAGATTTAATAGGGTATATTTAACCCTTAAAGACATAGTGAACGTGGAAACACCGTCATCTTCTGCAACTTTGATTCACCATTAAAACCCATGTAGTTTGACAAATATCCATGGTTGTTTTTTTATGTTCAGTCAGTGATATATTTTAATGAAAAGATTAATTTTTCCTTCAGTGTGTTCTGATATAATAACTTTTGACTATTTTGAGAGATTTTATGAACATGTATATGGTCAATAAATTAAAAATAGGTAAATACTTATGTTTCACTGAAAAATGCAGAGGATAAAATAACAAATAGTGTCTGAATCACTAAGAAATGGTTCAATTTAAAGAAAGCTTCATCACAAAAACAGTTGTAGATTTACCTTTTATAAATTTTCAATCAATACTGACTTTTTCCATGTAATTTAGTATCTCGTTGGTTCCTGTTTGTATAAATTCTGGAAAACTTCCAATAGAGACTGAAATAAACTAACTGACATGAACTGAACTGATGTAGTTTAGTCTCAGCGACACATGGAAATATTTTTGCTTTCGGGGTTTTTACACATTTCAATTATAAGCCTATAGGAGAGGATGCTAAAATATTAATGAAAAATGTTGCAAAGGATAAGTATCAAGTTAAATATTGAAATGGTATTGGGTCTTGTGCAGTGTATGGCTGTTGTAAAATATTCTGTTGCCCTGTGACTCATGTGATCTCATGTAAAGTAGAGCTGGTCACAAAAAGGGAAATGAGCATTGAATTCTAATGGAAAAATGTGGCTGAATCATGTTTGTAGAATTCAACGGCCTAAACGCTGTAACATATGAGCCACCAGAAATGTTGTGCAGATGTAGAGCTCTTGCCTGAGTAGAGAATGGACTTCTTCCAGATTAACCGAAACCAAAGCACAGAGAGGAAATCAGCTGGAAATGCTGAAGTTGGAAACAGTTCATATAATGGTTTGGGCGCCAACATGTTCCCTATGAGCCAGAGAACAAATTACATTTTCTTCATGTCGATACTGTGTCAGTATTGGATTAAAAAGCTGCTTGGACGGCCATTGAATCTATATTAAATTGAAAAGAATTATTTGTTAATTGTTAGATAATGACATAGAAATAATACACTGATACGGTAAAGGTTCAGTTGTATTTTTTTTGTTTGTTTTTTTTTTTTGTGTTCCCATATATGCAGTGTTACTTTCCCTCAGTTCCATTTCCCATCTTACAGGCTATAGTGGTTGTACAAAGACAGAATTTATTTTCTTTTTGTTTTTTATTAATTTTCTTATGACAGCTACTGTGATTGAAAATGGGTGTATAGTACTTTGAGCTACTTTGGGGACAGGAACAAATGAGGAGATAATGAAAGAAGTGAGCCTTGGGAGAAAATCAAAACAGAGTCAATGAGTTTGTTCTAATTTTTCTTTAGCTCAGCAGTTCCTTGGCATGTGAGTTTGACTTGATTCAACATGAGGATAAATGTCAAAATGCGGGGTTTTTTACTGTAATAAGCACAACTACGCACAAAGGTATGCACATCAATAGAAACCTATACTTTGCAAGTAACCCAAGTACACATTCAGGCATACACACACACACACACACACACACACACACTTACACACACATACATACACATTTCAAGCTTTTCTGCTTTTGTGGCTTGCTCTGAAACTAAAGGTTTGTATCGTTGACAGCGGGAGGAAATATTTTAAAGGAACAATAATATAACAAATCAAACCTGTGGCGTGATGTACATTTCAATTTTGTTATTTCAATCGGTGTAATAAGTCAAGTATCTATCACAAGTTCTACATAATAGGTGGCGCGGTACAAGACTATAGTGTACCGTAGCCTTTAATATTTCACGGTATCTTGTATGGCACCAGATAAAAGTGAAATCTCAATCATTCACTCAGAACGTTTTTATGGTTATTGTTGCTGACATCTCCATGTTGACACACTGTCAGCAAGAAAGGAGGGAGAGAGAGAGAGAGTAAGAGAGAGAGAGAGAGTGGCAGAGTGATTTGGCAGCTCTGTTGCATGTGGAAAAAAAATCAACTGGACGTGCAGTTGCAAGAACTGGCCAATTATTTCTGAAATGGCAGGGGAGTTTTTGAAATGTGCGAATGTTTCCCTGGATATATAACGCAGACAGCGAATAAATGACAAGCACATAAACAAGACGTTGGAGTGATGACTTTTTCCCTCCGTGCACACACAACGGATAGAAAAGTGTTTGTGATATCAACATTATTGACTCAAAAGCTCTGACCGTTCAGTTCGGCATGTGCGTCTGCTCGCCTGTGTACATGCCTATGCCTTCATTGTGTGCCGTTCAGGATTTTTGTTTGTGTCTGTGTGGACACAAATAAATTCCATTCACTTGAAGCACTGATTCAAAGGTTCGCTTGTGTATGACAAACCTGTGCTGTTTGACATTTGATTAAATAGCATTACTGCCAATCACCACAGTGAGATGCTGAGCGTCGGGTCACACAGGTTGTGGATTCTTTCCCTTAGTGTTGACAGACTGTACATTATAAGCCCAAATACAAATATTTACAAGCCTGTGTGCGCGGTTTATGTCCACAATGTACTGGTTATACATGATATAATGTGTCATGACGAGCAGCACATTTTTTTTTCCCTATTGTGTGAAAGGCATTTGGTGCACTGAAATGTTTGTGCTGCAGTGCAAAAGCAGGTTTATGCACAAGGATGATTAAGTATTGTTTATGACTTAGGTGTCTCTGTAGATTATATTTGGTAATTTGGTATGTTACAAGAATGATTAAAAAATAATTAGCGATAAATCAAATCTTACTTCATTCGGAAAAGTATGTTGAGCATCATTTTATAATATGCCTCTTTGGGATTTTAACCGGCATACAGCATGAGGATTCAAACAAACACAGCTTGATTTTTTTAATTTTTTTTTTTTTTAATAACTGGCCCACTAGAGAAACAGTTCATTAAAACACAATTAAACGTGTGGGAGACACTGTACCATCTGTGTTAAATCTACTTTGGCTAACTGGAACTGAACGCTCCCTCTTCAACTTCCATTTAACTGTTGGCAGTTAAATGCAAACAAGAGTCAGGTATCAGACCGAGAAAGAAAAGACACAGTTTTTATTTGTCCTTGGGTCAAGCTTCTTCCACAATAAAAGGTTGACCCATGACCCCTCCATCCATTAATCAATGTAGAGATGAATAAATAAGTGGGATATGTGGCAGCTGGCCTTCCAACAAGCTGTCTACAACTGTCCAAACCACTTCAGAGCCATTTACCGAAGGGAGGCCTATAGATCAGCCAAATGGAGTTTGAAACCTAAAGAGTGACCAGGGGATTGGAGCGAAGAGGAGGGGATGATAGCATAGCAATCTGCTGCTGGTGTGGGGGGTCTCACTGTGGAGACGAGCCACAGAGACGGAGGACAGGAGATGGGAGAGTGGAAGAGGAGAGAAGGTGCCGGAATATTTTAGAGGGGAGATGAAGGATGGGTGGGAGGTGGGAGGTTAGAACGAGAGGGGAGAGGAGCAGAGACGAAGTGTAACAAGTAATCACACTGAGATACTGGATAATCTGTTGCTGTGGGTGGTCTGGGAGCGACAAGCAGCCAGAGAAGCGAGACAGGGTGACAGAGAAGACCTTCGTTGGAGAAGTGAGAGGAGGGGAAGGTAATATGATGGCGGGATCCAAGGTGAGGAATTTCTAGAAGCCGAGACAGTAAGAAGAAGCTTTAAAAGGGGGACCTGAGAAGTTAAATATGATGGTGACAATCTGTTCTCTCCGGTGTGTCTGTATGGGATATATGATTTGACCATATCACCCTTCAAGATCTTGTAACAAAAGCAGGAGTGGAGTGGTCTGGAGGAAAAAAAAAAAAAAAGTATACGTGTATATCATTTAATAAAGGACATTTCATTAAGGTGTATTTCATCTGTCAGCAGTTAGCGCTTCCAGACATCTGTACGAAATCAGTAGAAACAGACAATAAACAAAACTGAAAACAGAAAGTATTGAGAATGACGGAGTAGATTGAAAAGAACAGCTAACAGAGCAGTCTGCACCTTCCATTATTGATCCCGATCTGAGCCCACCAGAGGCACCAGATGTCAACCAGACAGTTTAAGTTTCCACCGGCCTGTTTAAAGCTGCCAAAACTCATATTCCCCTGTCATCTGACATTCGTACCGTGAAATTCTAAAGTTACGTTTGCGGCCGAATTATTATTGTTACTTCTATTTAAAACCGGGTCTAAACTATAGGCCTAAAGTGGTACGGAGTACATATCACTTACTCTCGATATAATGGAACACGCTCATCCAGTTCTTCTAAATTAGGTGATCTTCTCTTTAGTTTCTTCTTCAGTAGTACCTTCTGCGGCGTGTGTGCTGTTCCAAATAGGGCGATCTTCAGGAATAAGCGAAGCTGATGTTGCCTGAGACACCGTTAACTATCTAAAAGTCCTAGAGCGCCAATGACCCGTGTTAAATTATAGCTTCATTTTATATGTGTGAAATGTGTCCGTTTCAGTAGGTAGAGCCATATCAGTGATCAATTATTTATTTATTTTTTAATTATTATTGTGTTAAGTTCTTTCTCCCTGAGCTTCTCCCTTCCATCCCTTTGTGTCCCTCTATCTGCCACCCACCATTATTGCTAATGACCAAATTGATTTAGGACTAATGACATCTGGGATACAGTGATACTCAGCACATCATAATTGACATGGAGTGAGAGGGAAGAATGGTGTGTGTGTGTAGGTGTGCGCGTGTGCGAGAGTGAGTGTGGGTGTGTGTTGACTGTGTGTGTTTCTGTCCTCTCTTCTGTTCTTTCTATATTGCCCACAGGAGTTTGTAAAAGTGTGTCTATATTCTCTCTGTATTTCTCAGCTCGTGTCTCTGGGATACATCAGGACTGTCCTGGTGACCTGATCCTGAACAAATGAAATAGTAACGCCTTGGATGGGAAACAACAGCAGCCAAATAATTCTATTTGAAGAGAAAATCAATTCAACACCAAAACACAAGTCACCCATTCACATACGATGTCTCCACTGTAGTTATATATACTATATAAAGTCATTGTTCCAATGTGTGGGTGTGAAGCTGTGCTGGGATTGGAGGGGTGTGACTGACAACGCAGCTTTTCAAACCCTGCAATTCAACACTAACTTCAGCCAGAAATCCTCTAGATGTTTAAAGTTGAGGAAATAATCGCTGTTTAAACTTTTCTTTCAAGTTTTACACCTGCCCTCTAAATTTTCTGCACCGTTTCTAGTGCAGTGCTAGATTTACACACAGATACACACAGAACTGCAATTTAATATCCCATGTTAAAACACCAGTAATCAGATTTAATTGCTTTTTGAATCATGTATGTCCATATTACAACAGTCTATAAAGAATATGAAATGTCTAATATACTATATGTTGCTCAGTTTTTAATTGTGCAGTTAAAAAAAGAACATTTTTAGTCTTACGTTACAGTATATAGAGGCCAATTAGATTAAATATTAATGTTAGGGTTTCACTCTCATGGGTTTGTTTGATTTGCAATAAATGTGTGGGGCCAAGGAAAGCAGAATTCTTCCAAGAAAGCTTTGTAAGTCATTAAAAAGGCTGCACAGTCCACCACCAAAACACCCTTTGCATTCACAGAATTAAAAACAACAATGATTATATCAAACTTAACACAACTCTATTGATTTTACGTCAGTACTATCAGAGGGAAGCAGGCGGCCTATTAAAGAGCAGTGTCTAGTCATTTAAAGGTTAAAGTCAACAGTCACACATTGACATCTGCATCACTCTAATGTCATGACATGGTTTCTTTTTTTTTTTTTTTTTTTACATTTGTTTTAATGCAGCGTCTAAAAAGGCATTTACCGAATGAAAATGACAAACCCTGTGTAAGTAATATTACGTATGTATATATGTGAAATGCATTGTGAATTACAGTATAAAATGCTAGTTTGTACAGTGCATCAGATGTTTAAGTGGTATTAAATCATATTTAGTTTTGCATGGTGCAGATGTGATGTCCAAGCCCGTGTTTAAATGTCGCAGCATTGATAAGGTGTGACTGGGCCCAGTCAACTGTTAAGGTTTTGTTGTCGCATTATAGAGTGTTTAGTTCTGCGTTAATGGGTTGCTGCACAGGAGAATGTTACATTTACATTAGACGGCATGGAGGACATGGAGTTTTTTATGTTATTCTCTTTATAGAGTTATTATATTATACATTGTGCATTATTTCTTCGTGATAATTCTACATAATACTATTGCCACACTTAATATTTGATAGCTCGGAGTAAAATGTACTCTCCAGTGTGTAATATTCACATCTTGAGGCTGAGATTAAGCATAGCTCCCATATTTGAGTTATATTTCTATCTGGTTGTCTCTGCTCTGTTTCTGTAATACAGCCTTGTAATGCATCCAGCTCTTTCACATCTTTTTTCTCCTTTTTTGTGCAGCATAGCTGCAATATGGAATTGTACCAGGAGGTGGCAGCTCTTATACTGTTTCCACAAACTCCTGTCCTCACTGCTGAGGTTTGCCTTATCAGCAACGTCACATTACATTCACTATGTAGAAATAACTGATAAAAATCTAAACTAAAAGACCACTGTCTGGAGGGATTGTTTTATTTCATTCTTTATGCACTTCATCTGTGCCGAATTTGAATTTATTGTCATTATTTCCTTTTATTCTAGTATAATGTATTGCTTTTAAAGTGCAATGTTATATTTATTTCATAATGATATACTTTAGGGTAAATTTTGTTCAATTTCAGCCCTATGTCCTGTCTGACACCTCTGTATAAGTGGCTGACCTGACTTTGAAACCTCTGAACAAGCACAACCATCATCATATTCTGAAATGGACTGTCTACTCACAGGCACATAAAGGAACAATCAGCTATTGCCGTCTCTACCTGTTTTAGTTACATTAGAAATTGAGGACCTTCCCACGGGGTATTTTGTGTCCATTTAGTTCCCATTCTTTCTCTCTGAGAGGTCACACACCCACACGGCCAGTTTACATTTCCTCTGTCACACTGCAATTTCCCTGCACAAAATACCCCCCTCTGGTCACTTTCCACAGAATGACCTTTTTCTTTCTCCCCCCCCCCTCCACTTTATTTTTTTTTCTCCTTATGTGATTTAAACAATAACAATCCATC